>NDGM011192030.1:944-15135 GCA_002564305.1 Octomys mimax | reverse complement strand
CTTTGTAGTAGTTATTCAGAGGACAAGATGCAGACATGATATCTTGTCTAAACAATATTAGCAAAAACTTTTCTTCTCTTTGAACTAAGATGAAAATGCAGGTTTTGATCATTCCATATTTAATTGGACTGATAAGTGGTTAAAAGATGAGTAAATATTTATGGATTTTTTATGCTAAGACACAAAATCAAAGATTCTGTAAAAATGTAACCGTTAGTACATGCAAGAACCATGCTTAGTTTACGGGACATTAAGAAATAGGCAGTGGGCCAGATTTGGTGCAAAGGCCATAGTCTGCCATCATAGCCTTAAAAACAATATTCTTCAGATTGTTCTCACCTGTCCTACCTCTTCTTCACTTGAGAGATTAACATATACTGCTGTTTATTATATGATCTCAAATCTCTGGTGTAGGCCCCTTTGCTAAGTCCTAGAATTCTGATTTTTTTTTCTTTTTTGGTGGTATGGGCAATCAGATCTAGGGCCATTATACTGAATGATGTCCTGGGCTCTTTATTTTTATTTTGAGACTGGGTCTTGCCAAGTCACTAATCTGTACAGGGTAGGCTGGAACTTGCAGTTGTCCTGCCCTCTACTATCTATATTCCAGCCACTTGAATAACAAAGTCCCACAGTCTTAGAAGCTCTGTCTAAATTACTCTCTTAAAAATTTCCTACTTATATCTGTCAACTCTTTGCTTGATTATAAATTGAACATCTCCTCCGATATCCATTACTGGATTACATGCTCTCATAGCATCTTATTCTTAACTCTGATCCAAGGAAGTCACAAGGAGTATTTATTAAGCATAGACAATTTCTAATTTTGACAAAGTCATATCTTACTTGATGTAAAAAGTCATTAACAAAAAAATTCTAAATGATGGTAGAAGATCTCTTGAGAAGACAGTATTGGGGTAGAGCTGAAGGAGGTCAGCCAGCTAGAGGACAGCTTTCAGACAGGAAAGAGTAAGCAAGGGTTTCTGGCAGAGAATTCTAACAAGCACAGGAAGAGCACAGACAATGGAGCAGAAATGCAGAGAAAAAGAGAGAGAAACTCAGCAGTGTAAAGAGGGGGCCAATTTAAAGCATTCTGGGCTATTGTAAGCACAATAGCTTTTGTGCTGAATTTGCTGAGGAGCCACTGAAGAGGGGAGAGAAATGCTGTGAGGCTGGATCACTCTGGCTCATACACAGAGAGCATGCTGCAATATCCAGGAAGCAAGAAGACATATTAATATGCATAGTTTACTGCATTGTATTTAACTGCCTCTTTACTTCACCAAAGTCAGACATAAGACTGCAGTACATTGGGTGCAGCCTGACAGTTTAGGCATTTGCATTTGCAGAAAGAATCTATTTCCTAAGAATCTATTTTTGAACATGATTATCAGCTCTAAATACAATGAAGACTGTTACTCTTTTTAGTTGAGGAGGAAAAATCCTTCCAAAGTAAAAGGTAGGATATATTATAAGAAAGTCTCCTCCCACCAACTAAATTATCTACAAGCTATAACTTACCTATATGCCTCAACAACCGTGTGGTTACTTGGTCTTCAGTGACCACATGAATTTTGCTCTCAGGCATCCAATTTGCCTTTTGGTCACTGCATCCTTTGAAAGGAGCAGAGGACACTATTACTTTGTAACCTAAGTGGTGAACCTTTCAAGCCAAAACTATCTAAAAATGTGGTGTGAGAAAGAGAAAAATTCGAAGTCTCAAGTACTGGCTCCCCCATCCTAAAATATCTATTTCAGGGCAGTACGGCAAGTTTATTAACTCCTCTGTGGTTGCAGTTAAGAGGAACTTGTTCTATGGCTTTTTCCAAATAACTGAATTTGATGATTGCTTGGAACCTGCATATGCTTTTGCACCAGGGAACCAGAGTGCATGTTTTCTGTGGCTGGGCTGTGTCTCTGGAAATCATCACTCTCATATACGCATTATGTATAGGCTGAATATCCCTTATTCAAAATGCCTGGTGCCAGAAGTATTTCAGAATTCAGATTTTTCCCCCTGATTTTAGAATATTTACATACGCATAGTGAGATATCTTGAGAATGAGATCTGAGTCTAAACACAAAATTCATTTGTTTCATATACAATTTATATATCCTGAAGGTAATTTTACACAGTATTTTAAATAATTGTGTTCAATTTCACTGTGACCCAATAGACGAGGTCAAGTGTGAAATTTGCAACTCATTTCAAATATCAAAAGTTTCAAATTTTTGGAGTATTTAAAATTTCATTTCTGGAATTAGGGATACAAGTCTCTACCATGGCCCACATAGGAATGTCTAGGAAAGAAAAAGGGGAAAGGAAAGACAAAAGGAAAGATAGAGGGAGGTTAGCAAAGATGGAAGAAAACATCTAGAGGACATTTATTGTAACTGAAGATCTTTAAAGTTGTGTGTTTTAGGTCACATGTATTCAACTCAAATCACTAAGAAAATAAATATAAATACGTATACAATGCATGGTGGGAATGTGAATTAGTACAGTCACAATGGAAAACAGTATGGGGGCTCTTCAATACATTAAAAATAAAAAATACCATGCTATAGCTATCCCACTCCTGGGTATATATCCAAGAGAAATTAGGTCAGCATTTAAAGAGATCTGCAGACTCTTATTTACTGAAATACTATTCACAATAGCTAAGATACAGAATCAGCCTAGGTGTGAATTAGCAAATGAATGGATAAATATGGCATATTACACAGATAGTATTATTCAGCCATTCAGAAGAATGAAATCCTGTCATTTGCAGGAAAACTGATGGGAACTGGAAGATATCCTCTTAAGTGAAATAAGCTACACACAGACAAGTAATGCATGTTTTCTCTCATTTTTGTATTCTGATCAAATCACAAAGAAGATAACTATAATAATTTATACATTGGTAGGAATGTGAATTACCATAGTCATAATGGAAAACAATATGGAGGCTCCTCAAAACTCTAAAAATAAAACTACCATGCTATAGCTGTATGTGGAAAAAGTGTAAAGCTCAAAAGATGACCTGACAGTAGAGGGATTGCGAGGGAAGGGAAGGAGTTGGGGAGGTGAGAGGGGGTAAAAACTAGATGGACAGGATCAAGACATGGTATATGCACATATCTAAATGTCAAAATGAAACTCATTAATTTACCAGTTAATGTGTTAATAATTATAAGAAATCAATTAAAATCTACTTTGGGCTATATAGCAAAAGCAATTATTAAGTTGAATATTACAAAAATTTATGACAGAAGTTTGTAAATCTCATAATAAAAAATATTGATCATAAATGCATTAAGCTTTAAAAATACTAGTATTTTGCATGAATACAGTAGATCCTTGACTTGAACTCAATCTGCTCTTGAGGGCTGGCTGTAACTCAAGTTGTCAATTAAAGGCTCAGGCTCCTTTACACAGCCTTCAAAGTTTCTCTCCTATATCCAGGTAGATCTCAGTGTCCTTATGAGAGACAATAGCCCAGGATTTCTCAATTCATCCCACACAGGAAAGGATGTTTTAATGTTCTTTCCATAACTTTTTAAGGGTTTTATCTGTATCTGAGACTATTTAGAAGCACAAGTGGTCAGCATTTGGGTTATAACTCAAGACTTTGGTTGTAAGTTAAAATTAAAATTTTGGTCATAACCTAAGATTTTCTTATGTCAGAGTGGTTGTTAACTGGATGGTCCTTAATACATTAGTGATGTATATGATTCTGCAGAACCACTACGGAGGATCTTTCCTAGATGAAGGAGATACACTCATAGTAGATGGAGAGTTTTAAGTTACTATTTGGCTAAAGAAGAGAAGCATGGTGGGGTTTCAAGGCAGAGATTACAAAGACTCGAGTGACTTAGGAAGATACGCCTGTTTTCCTTGGTAGGTTGGAAAAAATGATATTTTTCTAAAAAATGAAGCAGGACTTTTTTTTTCTGAGAGGGTCTTGCTATGTAGCTCAGGTTGGCCTAGAGCTTACTCTGTAGCCAGGCTGGTCTTGAACTCACAGTGATCCTTCTGTCTCAGCTTGTGTTGAGATCATAGGCATGTGCCACACCATGCTCAGCAGGACACGTAACTAACGAGCATATAAAGACTGCCCCAGTGCTTTGTGACCAGCAAGATGGAATACCAGTGTTTTCAAGCTGTGATTCTCCTCTTATTTGCTGTTGACCTTGTCTCAGTTTTCTTATATGTAGATCTGGGATAATAAGTGTAACAGAGAAACTGGGTATGGTGACGTGTGCCCATAATCCTGGTACTGGAGAGGCTGAGACAGGAGGATCACTATGAGTTTGAGCTGTGTAGCAAGACTCTGTACCAAATAAATAAATAGATAGATAGATAGATAGATAGATAGATAGATAGATATAGATAGATAGATAGATAAAATATATGCAACAGAATTTCTGTGAGGATTATATATGTTAATACATATTATTAATGTAGGCTGGTACCTGACACACTATGACTCTTATTAAACATTGTTGTTAGTCTACAACTATTTAGTGAAATTGATTACAGATGTCTTTTTATTTCCTGATGTCTCTGGCTCAGAATAAAAGGGTTGCCTTTAGCATTCCATAAAGAGCTAAGACTTATCTTCTAATCAGCAGTGAAATTAATGTCACAGAAGACTAAGTTGTGTATGTGCTCTCATTCAGCAGATTCTCTGTCCCAGAGGCATCAGGGAATGGCAGAGGAACATAAACAACAAGCAAAAATCCACATCTTCCGGGATGGAATACACTAAAGCATTAGCTGTCTCCCAGCTCCCCAGCAGCAACCATTGGCTTCTTGTTCCTATAGCCCATGATCTTTGGTTTAACTTCTAGGAGGTTGAACAGAAGAGGAACAGAGTGAAAAACAATCTTTGGAAACATAAAATCTTCTGCACTAAGAATATTACTATTAACATTATGGGGTGGAAAAACGATGTATCTGCTCTGAGATTTCACCTTCTGATTCTGCTTTCTTTCTTTTTTTTTTTTTATAGATAATGAATTTTATTTTATTTTTTAATAATTTTTATTTTTTTATTTTTAAGATATATTTTAATTTTTTTTTAAATTATAATATATATATTTTTTTCTTCTTTCTGAAAGCATTCTAACTCATATACAACTCAATAATTGTGCTTTAAGACAAATGGAGGAAAAATCATTACGATCTATTGGTACTTGTAAGCTCTGCCTTGAAATCTCACAGTGCTTCTCTTCTTTAGTCAAATAGTAACTTAAAAAACTCTCCATCTGCTATGAGTGTATCTCCTTCATCTAGGAAGGATCCCCCACAGTGGTTCTGCAGACCCCCACAGATACATACTTGTTAAATTCCACTTACCAGTTTTGCCACTCTCACCTATCTCCAATAGTCCATACCTAGAGACTGGGAAGAACCCTCAAACCACTGCTGCAGAGATAAGGAACCAGGATAGAGGATGAGAGAGTTTGTCATCTCAGGGCACATATTCAGGTAACATCTGGGCAATAGGGTAGGACTTGTCATTTCTGAGGTACTGCTCTTATCATAGAGATAATTATGCTGTCAGGACAGAGAAACATGAATAATGTTTAAACTCTTGTTAACATTATTTCCTCCTAATTTTCCTGTTCAGCATTTTTTTCCTTTCAAGTCTGCAGACTAATGCAAATTTTTCATTCAATTTCCATATCACTCTTTTTTCAGTAATATTCTAGAAGCCTATATTGTTCACCACAATCATAATTTCTGAAGGAAGTACATCTTTAATGTAGTCTTGAAAACAGTGGGCATAAATAATCAGAGGAAATATGGGCTTATTACAGGAGCAACATCACAAGGCAATGAAGAAAGGTTGGTGGTGCAGGCATCATACCAAAGATGCCCCTTGGGCTCTAGGAGCAGCAGAGAGTGAATGCACAGTAGGGAGGGCCATGAATACTAGTGTTCTAAACAGGAGAATGATGTCCTAAATTAAATACTTCAATACTTATTTAACCCTATTATATGGAAAACACTTCCTATTTTTTTTTGGGGGGTACATTATTAAAATAATTCTTAATCTTTTGGAAATTGGAGCTTAGTAAGGGAAGAAAACATGAAAAGCAGTAGTATTTAATGCAGTAGAAATGATGGTTATGGTGCTATGAGAAAGTTAAGTCAACAGAAGACTTAGGGACACCTTCCTTAACGTAGAGGTGCCTGACATTATTTTGAAGAATAAGTAGATGCTAGCTTAAGGGACTGGGAGGAGGAGCAAATGTATAACCCATCAAAAAGCAAATGTGGTGTTAAAAATTCAATATTTATATACAAATAGCTAATCTGTGGGCATATCTAAAGCAATATGAAATTTATACATATATAATCTCATTCCTACTCAATAAACAAAGTAAATGCTTGACACCAAGAAATTGCCTTTAACTGGCTACAAGAGTTGATCAGGGTCATTGTGTGCAAGTACAGGTCCACTTTATTTTTAGATCTCTTATCATAGAGATAATTGTATTAGCAGCACAGAGAAACATGGATATTTAAATTCTGTTAAGATTTTTCTGACCACGGTGGAGGTGACAAGGAAAAATATCATAGAAAAACATCTTCTGCATGTGAATTTCCACATCTCATTTTTAGAAGAGGGTCATTAACTACAACAGTAATATCAGCACTCCCACTGTCTGAGTGGCTTCTTTTCACAGTTCAGCTGCCATCAGTGTAGAGTGCATCTGTGCAAAGATGAATGCAGAGCAATACAGAGCAACTAGTATCAAACTCCTATGCTGTTCATCTTCTCGCACTGTAATCGGTCACTACAGCGAGCAGGGCTGACAGTGTGCAGATTACAATGTAAACACCAGACTTGACTCAGTTATGTTGAGGCCAACCATTTCTGACAGCCTCTGCAACGTGATAAACACCGTCTGTCTACAGTTCCCCTGTATTTGAAAGTTACGACAAACATTTTGCTGAAATGTAAACAACTGACATCATGACTGGTGAAGCAGTGGGCTGCAAATTTATCTAAAATCAAGAAAACAAAGATCTTGTTTGACACTAGATAAACCATTAGTGGTCACCAAGGGAGCAGCTTTGGGAGGTCATAAGTGCTGTCATCAGTCTTCAAAAATACGCACCAAAGATATTGTTGGGCAAAGAATAATATGGGAAATGAAAGGAACAGAAGCCAGTAGAAAAGAGGTCAATTTTTTAAGGACAGTTTAAATTAGGGAAGAATTTTAAAATCAGTTAACTTTATTTATGTATTTATTTTTAAAGAGAAAAAAATTTCAAAACAAGGTAATAGGAGGGTAACAATGGCTAACACATTACATATTGTTATCGTTAAATACTCAGAATACAAGATATTGGCATTTAATTGTTCAAACTATATTAGCACAAACCTTTCTTTTCAATGAACTTAGTAGTACCTTATCTTTTTTTTTTCTTTTCTTTCCTTCTTTTCTCTTTTTCTCCAACTCAATATTTCTTTCCTCTTGAAGAGGCTTCCTATTTTACAGTATCTATTGTACATTTTGGATCTTTTTTACTCTTTCAGCTTCTCACACTAGGGATACAATATGATGTATATACATGTACATTTTATTTCACTTATAAGTATGGTCTTCAGTTGTATCCATTTACCCAAGGAAGTCTCCAGTTTATTCTTCTTTATGGCTGAGTATACTTCATTGAATAAAAAGATTGTATCTTTTTTATCCATTCCTTGGTTGGTTGGCATCTGGGTTGTTTCCAAGGTTTAGCTATGACAAATTACACTGCTATAAACCTGGGTGCACATATGTTACTGTGTACAATATTTTTAATTCTGGAAAGATACCCTGCAGGGGAATAGCTTGGCTAAATGGGACTAAAAAATCCTAGTCTTTTGAGGAATCTCCACACTGATTTCCACAGTGGCTACAGTAGTCTATACTCCCACTGACAGTGGAAAACGACTCCTTTCCCCATAGCATTTATTACTGGTTGATTCCTTGATAATATCCATTCACTCTGGGGCAAGACTGAATGTCAGTGTTGCTTTAATTTGCATATCTCAAATGACAAGTAAGGTTGAACAATTTTTCACATATTTATTTGCTATGTGTATTTCTTCATTTGAGAACTTGTATGCATCTCAGATGTCATTTTTTTGACTGGGTCTAGGAATTTGGAAGTCAGCTTTTTTTTGAGTACTTTAAATGTTCTCCATAGTAAGTAATCCTTTGTCTGAGGAAGAGCTGGCAAACATTTTTTTCCCACATTGTGAGTTGTCTCTTCACTCTGTTGATTTCTCTTGCTGTGCAAAGCTTTTTAATAAGATGAGATTCCAGTTGTTGATTCTTGGTGATATTTCCTATGTAATCAGGGTTTTATTCACAAAGTTTTTTGCCTATACCAATGTCTTCAAGAGTTCTATCTATTCTATCTTCCAGCAGATTTAATGTTTCTTTTCTAATATTTAGATTTTTGACCATTTTCAGATTTGGTTTGGTGGATGGTGAAAGATATGGATCTTAATATTCAGCATGTGCAGAGCCAGTTTTTTCAACAGCATTTACTTAAGAGGCTGTCTTTCTTCCAATGAATGTATTTGGCACCTTTGTCAAAGATAAGGTGGCTGACTATGTCAGGACTTGTTTCTGCATCTTCTAATCTGTTCCACTGATCTTTGGGTCTTTTTTTTTCTGCCAGTACCATGCTGTTTTTAACACAGTAGCTTTATAGTATGATTTCAAGTCAGGGATTATGACACTTCCTGCCTTGCCTTTGTTATCCAGTACTGCTTTTGCTATTTTAGGTCTCTTCTGGTCCAAATGAATTTTAGGAATGTTTTCTCTAATTCTGTGAGATATGCTGTTTGAATTTTGATTGGAATTCTATTAAATCTATAAAACAGTTTTGGAAGTAAGGCCATTTCCACTATATTAGTTCTTCTCACCAATAGCAAAGGAAATTGTTCTACTTCCTGGTACCTGCTTCAATCTCCTTTTTTCAGACTACTATGGTTTTCAATGTCTTTTTACATCTTTTGTTAGACTGATTCCTAGGTATTTCTTTTTTTTTGAGTGCCACTGTGAAAGGCATTGTTTTCTTAGTTTCTTTCTCAGTGAGTTTCTTATTTGTGTATAGGCAGGCTATTGATTTTTGAGTTTTCACTTTTTATCCAGCTATGCTATTGAATTTGCTTATTAAATCTACCAGTAATTTAGTGGAGTTTTTGGGGTCTGCTATGTAGTATATCATGTCATCTGTAAATAATAATTTAAATTCTTTTGTTATTCCTTTTCTTTCTCTCATGTAATTACTTTGGCTAAAGATTCCAGGACTATATTAAATAAAAATGGAGACAATAGATATCTTTGTCTTGTTCCTAATTTTACAGAGAAAGCTTTCAATTTTTGTCCATTTAGCATACTGTTGGCTAATGGTTTGTCATAGATGGCTTTTATCAGATTGAGATAAAGACCATTTTTTCAAATTTTCTGAAGGTGTTTTTTTTTATCATGAGTGGGTGCTGGACTTTAAAAGCTTTTTTTTCTGCATTTATTGAGATGATCATATTTCTGTTCTTGGTTCTTTTAATATGGTGCATTACATTTATGATTTACATATGTTGAACCATCCCTGCATCCCTGGAATGAATCCCACTTGATCATGGTGTATAATATTCTTAATGATTTGCTGCATTCTGCATTTTGTTTGCCAGTATGTTATTGAGGATTTCTGCTTCTATGTTCAGTAGGGGGATCCCCCTGTAATTCTCTTTCTTAGTTGGGTGTTACTATGTTTTTGTTTTTGTTTTCCTGTATTTAAGGACAGGATCTACAGGGTGTACAGCATCTCACTATATAGATCGGACTTGTAGTGATTCTCCTGTTTTCATCCTCTCAAGTGCTGGCATTACAGGTACACACCACCATGCCCAGTCTCAATTGCCATCTCAGCATGCCCCGTGGGTGGGGCCAGCAAGGCACATAGAGGATCGAATCCCAGCCACTGCACTCTGCTTAAGCAGGCACTTTAGTCCACTGAGCTATCAGTCCATCCCCTTTCTCCGGTTTGGGTATCAGGGTAACTAATGCTTGTTTCAGCAATGTATCTGGGAGTACTACTTCCCTTTCAATTTCTTTAAAGAATTTGAGGAGTAATGATGTTAAATCATTGCCCAATTTCTTTTAGAATTCAACAGGGAATCCATCAGTATCTGGGCTTTTCTTTGTTGGTATGTTTTGAATTATATTTTCAATTTGATTGATTGGTATTGATTTATTTAGTATTTTTAAATCTTGATTCTGCTTTGATAATTCATATGCATCTAGGAATCTGCCCATTTGTTCTACATCTTTCATCTTATTAGAATATATGTTTCCAAATAAGTATGGAATGATCTTCTGGATTCTGTGATTTCACACTTTTCATTGCTAAATGCATGAATTTGATAGGACTAGATAAGGTTTGTCAATTTTATTTAATTTTTCAAAGAACCAATGCTTTGATTCACTGATTTTTTTTTTTCAGAATGAGAAAAGTTTTATTTCTAAGAGGAAACAAACAGCATTAACACACATCTAAATGCCAGGGTTCACTGGGTTTTGCAAAAGAGAACATAGCCCTTGGGCAGCAGGTGAGCAGGGGAACCACTGACAGAGGACTGCAGCTGGTGCTGACCCCACCAGACACATGCTTATCTTGGAAGTTGCTGTGAGGTCAGCAGAAATGGTAGGCGGGCAACTCCGAGGCCCTTCCCCCTACTCTGATGTGCTCTTATTCTGCTGTCAAGAATTAAAGTAATCGGCAGATGATTTTACAAAAAACTTTAATATTGAAAAACACTTCCAGAAGTCCAAATCAGATTCAAGGCCATGGCTGAAGGTCTATAGGGAAATGGAAGCCAGATTTCACTAGACAGCACACATTACTCTAGTCACATGTGTTTGCAGCAGGAGACATGACATAGGTCTCAATAAAGGCTGGTCTTTTTCATGATGCACAGGAACTCCTGCTCATTGACCTTGCCATCTCCATCTTGGTCAGCTTCATCAATCATCTCGTGAAGCTCCTCATTGGTCAGGATCTTGCCCAGCTCCTTGGCCATGGTGCTTCAGATTTCTGAATAATATTGTCCCTGTTTCATCATCATTAAAGAGCTTGAAAGCTTTCAGGATTTCTTCCTTGGTATTTTTTCTCAGACGTTTTCTAAGTCATCACAGTCAGAAAGTCATCGACTTTTACTTTGCCTGTCCCCTCATCAATTTCACTTACTATTTTCTTGTTTTCTTCTTTCTTCAGTTAAAAGCCCAGGGCTCTCATTGCCACCTTTAGTTCCTTTATATTGATGGTCCGAGTCCTATCTGCATGAAAGAGAACAAAGCTTCCTGGATTTCTTGTTTCTGCTCTTTAGGCAGATCTGGTTTAGGGCACATCCTTTTTCTCAGAGCACTTGACACCATGTTTGCCACTGCAGCCAGACTCCAGGGCCATTTGATTCACTGGTTCTTTATAGAGCTTTTTTAGTCTCTAATGGATTAATTTCTGCTCTGATTTTTATAATTTCCTCTCTTGTACGAGCCTTGGGCTTAGCTTGCTCTTCTTTTCTGGGAAGTTCGAGGTTCACCATTAAGTTATTTGTGTTTGCTCTGTTTTCCTGGTATGAATATTCATTACTATAAATTTTCCTCTGTATTCCATATGTTCCAATATATCATATTGTCATCATTTAATTATAGAAACTGTCTAATTTCTTTAATTTTATCTGTGACTCATTGGTTGCTCAAGAGTGTGCTTCTTAATTTTCATGTGTTTATGACATTCTTATGGTTTCTTTTGTCATTTCTAATTTCATTTCACTATGGTCTGATAAGTTCCATGGGATAATTTCAATTACTTTGCATTTACTTAAAATTGTTCTATGAGCCAGTATGTGGTCTATTTTAGAGAATATCCCATGTGTAGCCAAGAAGCATATATATTCTGATGCTGTAGGTTGGGACAGTCTGTAGACAGCTAATAAATCCATTTGTTCAAAAGTTTGGTTCAGTTCTAGTTTTTCATTGTTGACTTTTTTTTTTTTTTGGTCCACTTGACCTGTCTTTTGTGACAGTGGGGTATTTGAATCCCCTACACAATTGTATAGTGCTTATTTATTTTTTCATGCCCATTAATATTTGTTTTATATAAATGTATGCACTGGTATTTTATATATATGTATATATACATATATATATATATCTCCAAGATATATATATATATATATATATATATATATCCACGAGGAAGTGATAATAATCATATATATATATATATATATATATATATATTTCTTTATGAGGATGAAGTAACCTTCTTTATCTCTCTTGATCAGTCTTGGCTTGAAATTCACTTTATCTGCAAACATAATAGCTATCCCTACTTTCTTCTGGGTTCCTAAAACATAAGAATATTGTTTTCCATCCTTTGATTTTCATTCTATGAATTTGTTCTTAAATGACATATGTTTCTTATATACAGCCTACTGTTGGATCTTGCTTCTTGATTCACTCTGCTAGTCTGTGCTTTTGATTGGTGAATTGAGAACATTAACAATGATTACAACTGATATGTACTGGCTTATCCTTGTCATGTTATTTTCCTGCTGTTGGAGCTCCCTCTTTGTTACTATCTCTTTCTGCTTAATTATTTGCCTTGACTGGTAGATTTCTTCTGTTGGGGTTCATGAAGTTGTAGTCCTTGTTATCTTTTTCTAGAATGTCCTTCAAACATTTTGGAGTGCTGGTTTGATGGTCACAAATTTTCCACATGTTCTTTGTCATGTAAGTATTTTACTTCTCCAATTTTGAAACATAGTTTTGTGATGTACATCCATCTGGGTTGAACATTGTTTTCCTTTATAACCTGAAATACTTTGCTCCAAGCTGTCTTTGCCTTGAGGGTTTGTGCAGAGATGTCAACTGTGATTCTAATGGTTTTCCTTTATAAATGATTTCTTTTTACTAATAGTTTCTTTCTTTCTTTAATGTATTTAGGACAGGGTCTACAGGGTCTCACTATGTAGATCAGACTCATAGTGATTCTCCTGTTTTCAGCCTCCCAAGCACTGGGATTAGAGGTGCATGCCACTATGACCAGTCTCAGTCACTATCTCAGCGCACCCTCAGTGGCGGGGCTGGCACTGCACAGCAAGGTGGGGATCAAACCCTGGGCACTGTGCTCTGCCTAAGCAGATGCTTTAGCCTGCTAACAGCTTTTAAGAGTCTATTCTGGAGTTGAATTTCTGGAATCTCAGAGCAATGTCCTGCCTGAGTCCAACTGAAGACTTAGAGCCTACAACAATGCCTAATATAGGCCTGTTTCAAGGATCTGTGCTAGGAAGGCCCAAAGGTCAGTGGTGGAAGCTAGAAAGTCTGTGCTAGCAGGCTGAATTATGTATGCTAACAGACTGAGGGATCTGTACTGGAGCCAGGAAGCAATGCTCAAAGTAAGAACCAGAGCTCCCCCAAAAAGTACCACAGCCATCCTCAGTGACAATGAAGTACAAAGCTCCTCTGAGGATTAAAAACAGCTGAGTCTACATCAGGAATACCCAGGCAACAAGCTCCTCCAGTAGACTGAACAGTACACCATTCTCCCATGCAGAGCCAGGAAGAGATGCTCAAAGCAAGGACAAGAGCTCTCCCAAAGTGAATGGTAGCTACTTTCAGAAACAAGAATATTGCAAACTCTTCTGATGATGAAAATAATCGATTTCATCAGAAAGCCAGCACAGCAAGCCCCTCTAGGAAAAACAACAGCTCCCTACAGCTTCCCAAGAGCTTTGAAGCTTTTTCCCCTCAAGTTCTTTTGATTTTGTTGGCAAGAATCCTCAGGTAGGCCTCCCACAAGCAGCACCACACTGGTCCAGTTCAGCCAGGTGTTAACAAGTTGATTGCCAATTGTCAATCCACCATGAAGTCAAATTATTTTATTTACCAGGGACGTTTTCTGCCATGATTTCTGCAAACTTTTTTAAAAATATCATTTGTGCTATCTCCTGCTTTTTCACTGACTGCAATCTTAAGTTATTCTTTTTTGCCTCATCATCAGCACTGTATTGATTTTTCATGGTCCCTTGCTATTTTTAAGAAATCTTTTAGGCTGGGGAGATGGCTCAGTAGAATAAACGCTTGCTTGGCAAGCACAAGGGCCTGAGTTCTATCCCCAGTTCTGCCAAAA
>NDGM011192027.1:0-11025 GCA_002564305.1 Octomys mimax | reverse complement strand
ACCACTAGGAAAAATGTATGCAATGTGTTAATTATTGAAACTGTCCTACCAATTTGGTTTTAAGCTGTCTCATTGTTATTTGTTTTTCAGTAAAATTGTGGAAAAAATAAAATAAATTTAAAAAAAATCTAAAATAAATAAATAAATAAAAGCAACAGACACACAGTTCTGTAGGGAGACTGGGATGTATCAAGAATCATAGAAATACATGCATTTTGAAGAGCTAGCAGCCAGGCAGAATTCCAGAAATACTGATTAACTAGAAGGCTAAGTAAATTAGCAGTGCTGAATATGTGGCCTATGAGAGGGAGCATGAATATAACTCTCTCATGTAGTTATAAAAATAGAGACAGGAATCTTCTGCAAACACTGGATATACATCAGAATAGAGACATAGTTCAAGCAAACAAGAGATCTGAGTATAGTCATTTGAAAAGAATAGAAATGATAATTATCATTTTATCCCTCCAGGTGTAGGCAGAGCTGGGTAGGTAAGCCACCTTAGAAGATCCCTCTTCCTCCTTCCTTGATAGAGCAAGGAGGAAACAATCTTGGGCTGAACCGGAGAAGGAGGCCATCTAGTGTAACATCCTCACTGAGTTTTTCTGTAACCGTAGTCATAACCATCACTGCATGACTGGGACACAGTGAAATGTCACATCAGTCCTAAAGATTAGTGTGAGCTGAGGGAAAAGGTGATTCTCATAATGGTAAAACTAAAATCATGAAAGCAGTAGAGAGACTCTGGCCCTGGCTGACCAGAAGCTGAGCTCTGGGCTGAGGGAGCCCCATGCAGATGACAAAGCACAACAGTGGCAGTTGAGCACAGCAACAGATAAGAAGTGCAGTTATGGGAAGCTTTCGTGATGGGAAAGGGTCTGAGTCTGTGAGGGGCTTCTGTAGGGCTGGACGGAAGCCTGGGCATATTAGTCTCTTAACATACATTTTTGTGACCATCACGTGGCAATCTACTTGTAGGTACTTTGAGAGAACAAATGAGAGTGAATTACAAATTTTTGCAACACTAGTCCGTGAAGGGTGAAAGTCAAAGAACTCTGGATCCTCCAGCTTCGTTTCTCCCAGACAGAACATTTGAAGTCAGTTACCAGGTTCCCAGCCCAAACCACAGAGGCATGAGCCTGCATGCACTGCAAGCTCTCTAAGTGTTCTCCTCTTTGAACTGGGACACTATCTAGTCTAATTTACATTTCAATCTAAATTTCATCACAAGAAGGAATATTAGGATGGGCATTAATTTTTTCACTTCATTTTGAGAGAGAGAGATTGTAAATGTTCCTACAAGAACTAACAAATGTTAGATATTCTTTTACTTTTATACTACTTTTTCCTGCCACATTATATCCCCCCATATCAAGGGTTGTTTATTAGGATATGGTAAATAAATGTTTCTGTTAGGTCATTAATTGGGCTCAATCTCCTGCATCCTATTTCACTTCCTATTTGTACTTCTTCCTGACAGCTTCCTCCTATATCTCCCCATTATACCCTCTCAAATACCGATCCTGCCTCCCTTCTTTGCTTGCATTAGATACTGTAGTTAAAACTTCTTTCTCTGTCTTTTAGAGCACATGTGTGAGGGATATGCATATGAGCAACTATATATTAGTGTTAATAATTGTCCTTCTATAGTGTTTGGCATTGCCTTGTCAGGTTCTCTCTCACCAAGAGTTGCTCTTGAGTTTTCTAACATTGAATTTCTCCTGGATAAATAAAATGGGTTCAATCTCAATAAAGGCCTTTTGAATTTTCTTTTTTTAAAATTTTAAAATAATAAACAATAAAATAAAAAATAAAATGATATAGAATTTCAAAACAAGAAGACAGGAAATTAACAACGGTAATTATATTGCATGGTGTTATCTGATTACCAGATACAGGCATGTAAGATTGATCAAACAATATAAACACCAACTGTTTCTTTCAATGAACTGATAGGAGTTAGTAGTACAATTATCTTCGCATATATATATGTATATATATTTTTTCTTTCCTTTTCTCCATTCCCCATCCCAGTTGTTCTTTCCTTTTGAACAGTTTCTTTCCCTTTCACAGTATCTATTGTACCTTTTGGATCTTATTTATTCTTTCAGTTTCTTATACTAGGAAGAGAACATGATGTTTACACATGTGAGTCTGATTTATTTCACTTATGAGTATGGTCTCTAGTTGTATCCATTTACCTATAAAAGCCTTAGGCTTATTTTTTTATATTTAAATAATACTCCTTTGTATAAAAACACTACATGTTTATTATCCACTCCTCCATTGATGGGTATTTTGGCTGTTTCCAAGATTTATCTATGACAAACTGTGCTGATATACATATGGGTGCAAATGTGAAAATAACCAGAAACAGAAGAGCTGAGTTACATGGAACCTCCAATCCTTGTGTTTTGAGGAATCTCCACACAGATTTCCACAGTGGTTGTAGCAGTCTGCAGTCCCACTAACAGTGGAGAAAGCTTTCTTTATCTCACAGCCCCTATAGCATTTGTCATTGGCTGACATCTTCATGATAGCCATTCTCTCTGGGGTGAGATGGAATTTCAGGATTTTTTTTTCCTTTTTATGTATTTGATATAGGCTCTCACTACAAAGCTCAGACTTCTAGTGATCCTCCTGTTTTAGTCTCATGCCTGGACTTGTTGGCCAGCTTGGTGAGCCTGGGGCAAGGCCGGGATGGCATGCAGTATTGGGATCAAACTCAGGTCCTTGCATTTGCCTAGGCAGGTGCTTAGATGGCTGAGTGATCTCCTCAGCCCTGGAATTTCAGCATTGTTTTAATTTATATTTCTCAAATGACCAATGATGTTGAACATCTTTTCATATATTTATTCACCCTCTGTATTTCTTCATGTGATAAGTGAAGATGTCCATCTTTGGATTGAGTCTTTGAATTTTTGAGTCTGATTTTTTAAAAAAAAATTTAAATTTTTAAAATTTTTAAAAAAACTTCTTTATATGTTCTAGATAGAAGTCCTTTGTCTGAGGGACAGTAGCCTGAATTTTTCCCAATTTGTGGAGATTTCTTTTGATGTGCAAAATCTTTTCAATAAGATGAGTTCCCAGTTGTTGATTCTTTGAAGTATTTCTTGTGCATTTTCAATGTATATTTCCCTGTTTTTTAATTTTTTTCTTTTGGTTCCCATTATTTTCTTCCTTCTGTCTCCATTCAAAATATAAAAATAGTATCAACCCTTTTTTATTTGTCTTATTTATCAGCCTTTTCTGACTCACCACTATTCATTGCTTAATCTTCCTGGGTTACAGGAAGAATTGAAAAAAATTGAAAGTAATTTTAAATTAAATATTGACATATGTTTGGCTCTTTGGATGTTAATATTATAAGTAGTTTTTCTGTTTTCATATTGCTGCATGAGTGACTGGTCCTAGTACATTGTGAAGGCTGAGCAAGTGGCCCATAGAATCACACTCAAAGCTACGAGCTTATCACAGAGCGAAATCCACTTGCTAAAGATATCTCCACCATAAAGACAGAGAATTCTATCTCAACTGATTTAAACTTTCAATACAGAAACAGTAGAATGATAAGGAAACAGCAATAAGATGCCACCAAAAATTCATAACTCCCAGAAAGTTTATTTGACAAACACCAAATGAATAAAATTCCACTAGTATTTGAAATGCTTGGTGAGTTATGAAAATAGACAAGTAGGCAGATGATTTAGTGAACTAGTGAAATTATTAAAGAGCTTAAAGAAGATATAAATAATGAAGCAAATAATTGAGGAATGATATTCAGGTTGTCAAATATTACTTCAGTAATGATTCAGAGGTTATAAAAAGAAATCAAGCAGAGATCTTAGAAATTAAAACATTCAGCTTGAAAGTTTTGGTACATAAAAGCTCAATCAGAAGACAGGATATCTTAAGGACAAGATTGAATCATAGTATATAATCAATAATAATGAAAAAAACAATAAAAGACAATATAGAGGTGATCCAGGGGCTCCTAGCTGAACCTAAAAGAACTAATTTAACAATCACTGAAATTGAGGAGGGTTAGAGGTATAAATCAATTGTAAATGAAACATTCACTAAAATTATTATAGAAAATTTTCCAAGTCAAGCAAATAAGATGGTCATTTAGTAAAAAGTACATTATGGTTCACACCATGAAGTCCAAATGGATACAAACAGAAAAGAACCTTTCCATGATATATGATAGTCCAAAAAATCTAGATAATCAGAACAAATAGAGAATGTTAAGGGAAGCTGGAGAAAAAATCTGTACAGCCAAACCCATCAGAGTAATAAGAGACTTCTCAATATAACCTCTAAAGTCTAGAAAAGATTGGAGGGAAGTTTTTAATACCTAAAAGAAAAGAATTGTGAACCTCAAATACTATGTCCTGAAAAACTGATGGAGAGATAAAGACCTTCCACAATAAAGATAGACTAATGAAACTCCTAATGACCAAATCAGCATGAAAGAAGAAACTTATAGTTATTCTACTCAGAGATAAGGATAATAACAACATCCAAGAGCTCTAGGGAAAAACCAAAGTTCACTGGGGAGGGGGATAGTTAGACAAAAGGAAAACCAAAAAGACTCAAGGAAACAATGTGATGCTAGAAAGCAGAACATACATTTCAATAATAACACTAAGTGTAGATGGTCTTAACAACAAAAGACAGATGGCAGGTTGAATTAAAAAACAAACATGGGCTAACTATATGTTGCCTGCAAGAGATAAAACTTGTCCATAAAAATACAAGCAGACTGAAAAGAAAAGATGAAAATGATATTCCAAACAGCCAGAGAACAGAAGCAAGTAGGAATAGCTATTCTAATATCGAACAGAGTATATTTTGAAACACAAATGATATGAAGGGCAAAGAAGTTCACAACATATTGGTAAAGGGAGTAAGTGAACCAGAAAGATAATTCTAAAGGTAATACTATGAATGTCAGCACATCTAGTTTCATAAATAAATGCTGTTCAACAGAGAAAGACATAGACAGCAATGTAAGTGAAGTAGAGGACTTCAACACTCTACAATCACAAATAGGTAAACAAGACAAAATAAAATCAAATTATACCATAGAACAATAGTTTAGTAAATATCTACAGAGTGCCTCATATAACAAACTCAGAATGCACATCTTCGGTAGCCCATGGAACATTCTCTAAAATAGACTACATATTAAGGCCAGTAGCATTTCTTCACAAATATAAAAATACTGAAATAATCTCCTGCCTCCTATCAGAATATAAAGAATAAAACACAAAGTCAACAGTAGAATAAATGTCATAAAAACACACAAAACACACATAGAGATTGAATAATATACCCTTGAAATTATCAATGTGTCTTAGAAAAAATCAGGGAAGAAATTTAAAATTTTATTGAACTGAATGACAAAGGAATTACAGCCAATCAGAGTCTGTGAGACTCAATCAAGGCAGTTCAAGGAAGACAGTTTATAGTATGAATGCATGTATTGGAAACACAGTGATCCCAAATAAATGACTTAATAATATATCTCAAGTTCCCAGGAAACAAGAAAAATCTAAATCCAAAACTATTAGAAGAAAAGAAATTACGCAGATTAGAATTGAAATTAATAAATTTGAGATTAAAAAGCAAAGAAGCAATGAAGCAGTTTGGTTTTTATGTTTGAATTCCTAGTCAAACTTGACAAAATAAAGGATAATATCAATAAAATCAGAGAAGCAAAGGTGAAAACAACACATGCAACGGAAATTTACATATAAAAACTGTTTTGAATTATAAAATCCTGAATAAATGGATAAATTTGTAGATATATCACAATAAAGCTGAACTAAACACAGACACACAGACACACACACACACACATACACACGCACGCACACATGCACGCACACACACCTGAACAGGCAAGTGAATAGCAATGAAATAGATGCAGTGATCAAAATTGTACCAAATAAGAAGGGCTAAGGAATTGATGGAGTGACCATTGAATTTTACCCGAACTTTAGAGGAGAACCAATATTAATACTTTTCAAATATTTCCATGTGAGTAAAAGTGAATTTCCAAGTTAATTTCAAAAAACTAGCATCACTCTCATGCCATAACCAGAAAGATTTTCAGTAAGACAAAAAAGAAAGTTTCAGGCTAATACTCCTGATGAACATAGATGCAAAAACACTCAATAAGATAATGGCAAACAACTATACAAGTGATTAAAAAGATCAAATATCCTCACCAAGTGAATGTTAACGTATCGATTAATGTAACTCACCATACAGAAAGATTAAAAAGAATGACATATCACATGAGCATTATCTCATGATAAAAAATCCTTAATGAAAATAGGTAGAGAAGAAGCTTAACTCAAAATGGTAAGAGCTGTAAATGAAAAAAATCTATAGCCAAAAACATAATGCATGGAGAAAACCTGAAAGCGTTCCTTCTAAAATCGAGAATGAGAGAATGTGACCTGCTTTTGCCCTTCCTTTTCAATATGGTACAACTATGATACAGGAGAAAGAAAACATATGGATACAAACATGAGAAGTGTAATTACCTTTATTTGCAAATGATAAAATCCTTTAGATTCAAGACTCAAATGCTTTGCAAGAAGATTCTTACAGCTGATAAATAAAAGCAGCAAAGTGACAGGTTACAAAACTAACATATAAAAATCAATAATGTTTCTGTGTTCCAATAGTGAAATCATTGAGAAAGAACTAAGGAAACAATTTCATTCATGAAAGTTTTAAAAAACTAAATACTGAGGAATCAAGCTAAACAAGAAAGTGAAAGATCTGCATAATGAAAACTACAGGTTTCTGAAGCAAGAAATTGAAGCGAGTGCTATAAATTGGAAAGACTCCCCTAAGATAAAGCAGAATTAATTAAAAATAAGGAGAGTTAATATTATTGAAATGACTGTACTATAAAAATGATGCAGATATTTAATTAAACCCCTGTTAGTATACTGACAACGTTCACCACAATATTATAAATATAATTATAAAATTTATAGGGAACCATATGTGACCCAAAATTCTCTTAACCATCCTGAGCAAAAAGAGCAATGCAGAAGGCATCCTGATTCCAGATTTCCAGTTATGCTGCAAAGTTATAGTAATAAAAACAGCATTCTACTGGCACAAAAATACACATGTAGACCAATGGAATAAGAAACACAGAAGCAAACGCATGCACTTTCAGTCATTTGTGGACAAAAAAGCCCATAGCATGTATTAGAGAAATGATAGTCTCTTTAAAAACAGTGCTGGGAAAACTGGTTTTACATGTTCAAAAAATTGACACTGGTTTTATGTGTTTCTCACTTCATACTTATATCAAATCAAAACAAGTCAAAAGCCTATATACAGAAACAAAAACTTTGGAACTTCTGGAAGACAGCAGAGCAGAAACATTTGAAGCCATAGACCCTGGCAAAGACTACCTGAACAGAACTGTAATAGCACAGGAAATGTTATCAAGAATCAACAAGAGAATAGCTCAGTGGATTAAAGTGCCTGCAAGCAGTTGCAGGGGCCAGGCGTTCAATCTCTGGCCTACCATGCTGGCCCCAGTTGAGATGGCAATTGAAACTGGGCTTGATGGCATGTGCCTGTAATCCCAGCTCTTGAGAGGTTGTAAACAGAAAGATCAATATGAGTCTGATCTAGTAGTGAGACTCTGAACACCCTGTAGACCCTTCCCTAAAAAATACAAAAAGAAAGAAAGAAAGAAAGAAAGAAAGAAAGAAAGAAAGAAAAAAACAATACGATTACATCAAATTGAAAAGCATCTGCACAGCAGAAGATACAATAAACAAAGAGAAGAGAAAACCTAAATGGGAAAATAATTTTGCAAGCTACTCTTCTGATATAACTAATATCTAGGGCCAGGGAGATGGCTCAGTGAAATAAACATTTTCCTGGAAAGCGCAAGGGTCTGAGTTCAATTCCCCATTCCACACACACACACACACAAAAATAACCTAATATCTAGATTATCAAAAAATAACTACCCCAAAACAAATGAACCAATGAAAAATGAACTGAAGAGAATGCTCAAAAGAAGTACAAATGGACAGTAAGTACATGGTAAAACATTTGTCAGATTTAGCCATTTGGGAAATGTGTATGTCAACAACCTTGAAGCATACAACAATCTTACCCAGTTAGCATAACAATAAATACTGGCAAGTTTGTGGGGAAAAAGAATTCCTTCCTCATTGTTGGTGGGAATGGAATTGAAACAGCAACTGTGGAAATCAATGTAGCATTTCCTCTGAAAACTAAAACTAGAAATTCCATTTGACCCAACTATACCTTTCCTAGGTATATTCCTGGAAGACTAAATATATCATACTATAGTGCTACTTGCATGCACCTGTTTATAGCAGCACGAGTCGTACTAGCTGAGCTCTGGGAACAGCCTAGATGGCCATCAACAAACCAGTACAAAAGGAAAATGTGATGTGTATACACACAATGAATTACTGCTCAGCCTTAAGAAGGAATGAAATCGTGTCCTTTGTAGAGAAATGGATGTAACTTGAAACCATAATGCTAAATGAAATAGGTCAGACCCAGACAGTAAATACTGCAGTTTCTCTGATAGGAGACACTGAAAACATAAAAGATTTTATAAACTACAGTGTCCATTTTTTCTCTTAAATGAGAAATCTAAACCATAAATGATTTTTTATAAACTGCAATGTCTAAAAAAAGCATGAAAACATTAAGAGATACTGGAAGCAGAATGAAAGGGCTAAACTATATCTAATCAGAAAACTGTGCTAAGAACGTGGGGAGAAAAAAATATATGGAGAGCAACAAATATTATCAAACAAAACCTCATAGGAAGAAACTGAGAAACCTCAAGCAAGATCTTAAAAGAGAAGCCCACGTCTAGACTTGTGATTGTGAGTTTGTTCTCAGACGAAATAAAGGCAGTATCCAGAGCAAGTGAAACAAGTCATTGTTTAAAAGTACAAATAAGACAGCCAGATTTTAACACCCAAAATAGAACTCAAAACTGTCAGTAATAGCATAAGTGCTAAAAGAAATCTCTAGATGCCTAAAGAGGATGAAATAAAGATGTCAGAAAGACAAAAATGAGTTCTCTATCCAGACAACTTCATTAAAAGACAAACTTCAGAATAAAAGAAAATAATCCCAAAGCTACTCTATGATGCTAAAGGAATTGTGAGCAAAGAAAATCATGGGCAAACATTAACGAGCCTTGACACTACAGAAGGATATGTTTAATGGCTAATTTGCACCGTGGCAAAAATACAGAGAATATGTATTTTTAATGTATAATTCATATTTAACCAAGATAATGCAAGCTAAATAAGAGGCAGCAGACAGATTTGAAACTAACATTCTAGTTGAGAGGAATGTGAGAATGTTGATTTGTTTAAGAAAGTTATCTACATTTTAAATCAAAAGTAACAGTTTGACAAATGAACAAGGATTTAAAGTTTTCAGTGAAGAGAGACATTGGAAAAATTCTCAAAATGTTAAAAGGAGGAGAAAATTATAAGACTTTTCGTCTGGCGGCAGCCATCAGATAAGCCAGGACAGGTGCACACAACACACCCAGGAGCTGTGGAGGAAGCAGCAGCCCGGTGATGCGCTTTCACCAGCTCTCGGCGCTCCACGGGGCTCCACATCCTCCGGCCAGACAAAGCTCGAAGCCTGGGACACACGGCCAAGCACAGGTATGTCATATCCAGGATTCGTGTGCGCTGCGGTGGCCGCAAACGTCCAGCTCCCAAGGGAGCAGCCTATGGCAAGCCTGTCCATCACGGCGCTGACCAGCTGAAGTTCCCAAGAAGCCTTCAGTCTGTTGCGGAGCAGCGAGCTGGACGCCAGTGTGGGGCTCTGAGAGCGCTAAATTCTTACTGGGCTGGTGAAGATTCCGCATACAAATTCTTTGAGGCTATCCTTATTGATCCATTCCACAAAGCCATTAGAAGAAATCCTGACACCTAGTGGATCACCAAACCAGTCCACAAGCACAGGGAGATGTGTGGGCTGACATCTTCAGGCCACAAGAGTCATGGCCTTGGAAAGAGCCACAAGGTCCACCACACTATTGGTGGTTCTCGCCATGCAGCTCGGAGAAGGCACAATACTCTCCAGCTCCATGGCTACCGCTAATAATATAAGTGATATTTGTAAAATTCATAACCCAGTAAACAATTTAGGACAATTAAAAAAAAGAAAATTATAAGAAATTTAAAAATCCACAAATATTCCAGTTGTCATAATAAAGGTGCATTTCTATAATGGATTGTGAGATTATAATACAATATAGCTCTAGGTGCTGGGCAGACTTACATAAAGCAAAACTAGAAAAAAATCATAGTAAAACAAAATAAAAACAATATTGCAGTGTTAATAAGCAGTGTTTGGGGCTGGGGAGATGGCTTAGTGGAATAAGTGCTTCCCTGGCAAGCCCAAGGGCCTGAGTTCAATCCGCAGTTAAAAAAAAAAAAAAGCAGGGTTTTTCGATACAGGGTCTCACTACACTCATCAAGATCCACCTGCCTCAGCTGCCCCAGGACTGGGATTACAGGCATGAACCACCTCATCCAGCTCCAGGGCTGGCGTGGCATGCAATATCAGGGATCAAAGTCAGGACCTTGTGCTTGCCAGGCAATTTCTTATGACACTGAGCTATCTCCCCAGCCATCAATTATTTTTAATCTGTGCAAGAATGTTCCTTATAACTTTGTATATAAAGAAATCTAAAAGTAGAAATAATTCAAGTATCCATGAATGAAAGAATGAACAAATGTATTGTACTGAGCCATTGATTAGTCACCCAAGCTTTCTTTTTTATATAACTTTTAATTTATTTAATAAGTTCACTTACTAGAAAAAATTAGACCAGTTTTGTTGAGAGGGTATAGTAATCCTAAATTTGAAGAAATTTATCAATGTAAAATAGTAACACACTTCAAATCTTTGCATATTTGTTAAGAGGGAAAATATATACATATATGTAAAATTTGCAATTCT
>NDGM011192025.1:0-14110 GCA_002564305.1 Octomys mimax | reverse complement strand
TGCCTGATTGAAAACTAAAGAGGTACTTGTGTGTTTCTGTAAAGAGATATTTAAGTATGAACTGATCAAAGTTTTCCCCAGTAATTTTGGATGCTAAACTGCAATAACCCGTTCAACTTATCCTCAAACCATGCTGTACAGTCTAGCATGATTCGTTCAGAATTGAGAACGAATGGTTTCTTTGTGTATAGACCTTCAGTTTCTGAAATAATCTATTTACAGGCATCAGACTGACATCCAATTTCAGTTCCCATAGAAACACATGAGAGAAAATGGTGATTTCCTAAGAACTGCTTACCACGATGTGTGTTGCACTGTGATATTTACCCGGCTGCCTGCGCTCACGTGGGTAGTACCAGCTGTACAGCAGGAGTGTCAGCCCAACAGTGATTTATTCATCCATGGGACTGAACCATAAATGAGGTGGTCTAGTTTTCCCCAGTGTCTTCTTGTTGCCTAAGAAAAACTTTCACAAATAAAACCCAAGGAACTCTTCCTCCCGTGATTTAAATATTGCTCCCAGAAATGAACAAACAACAATTCAATGACATTGAAAAAGGTGGGGGGCAGGGTCTAGCTCAGTGGCCCAGAACCTGGCATATGAGAGGTCCTAAGTTGGATTCCAGGCACAGTAAAAAAAAAAAAAAATTGAGGAGGAAAGATCTTTTGGCATGAATATGGCACAAGTGAGACACTTTCCTATTATAGGAGGTTAAAAGATGTGATAAAACCAGATTGTTAAAACCTTCGGCCTGGTCTCCTAACTGTGAGTTTGAAGAACTGCTCATACTCAGCAATCCCACAAGTGGATCTATTAGCAAGAAAAAGCAATGTGTGTACATAAGAATGACGTGGAATTTACTGTCAAGGTTATAGTCCTGTTATCGATGATGATCAAAACAGGGAAATGTTAAATATCTCCATCAACTGTAAAACTGGAAAAAATTATATTTGCATATAGTAAATAGCACAGAGTACTAAAAATAAATGATACCATTGCAAGGTGCAAATGAACCCTACATACAAATAATAAAGAAATGAATACAAAAAATTACATTGCTCCCAATTAACTGAATTCTATTAAAAACCTAAAATTTTAAACACTGAGTTTGTAATCTGCACTGTAATATGTGATTTAAAAACATGAGTAGAAGGGCCTTCCACATAGCTCAGAGGAGTAAAGCACCTGCTTAGGCAGACACAGCAGCCGGAGATCGATTCCCTGCATGTCCTACTGGCCCCCGCCACGAGACCCACTGAGACAGACTGAGACTGGGCATGGCGGCGCGCACCTGTAATCCCAGCTCTTGGGAGGCTGCACTCATGTGGATCACTAGGAGTCCGATCTACGAGTCCGCCTAAGCAGGCACTGTGAAGACTATCCTTAAGGGATTAGTGCACCATGATAAACTTGTACATAAAATGAATCAATAATTTCAGAATGTACAAAGCACTTTTGGGAACTAGACAAGTAGTTTAAGTAAGAACTATATGAATTAGTTTACACTTGTGCTTTGCTTTCTTTTACAATCACATATGGAAAACTTGCACAGATAATCTAATTTTGAATGTGTAAAAAAATTCCCTCAGCCACAAGCCTTGACGTGTCCTGGGTGTTACACACCTGCAATTTTCCCTTTTTATTCTAATGTTCTGGTGCTCTGATTATGTTTCACAGCAAAATTCTCAAGAATAAATACAAATATAAAAACTAGATTCATCTGGCTTGTTTTCTTATATTTACTTTTTCATTTTCAATTTGAATGCATTTTATTTCAGATAGAAGCAATTGAAAAAAATTTGAGTTGATCTCCTTGACCTTTCCCTGCTCTTTCTTGCAAGTCATATCATCATAATTTCTTTCTTTTTTGTTTTTTTATGTATTTTATTTATTTATTTATTTTTGCAGAACCGGCAATTGAACTCAGACCCTTGCGCTTGCCAGGCAAGCACTTATTCTACTGAGCCATCTCCCCGGCCCCCTTATTTACATTTTTAATTTAAAAAAAAAAACATTTAGTCTTTTACCATTGAGGATTGTTGTAGTTTAACTGGTATCTTTATTGCATTAAAAAGTTTTTTTACACATATTTATGATGCAGTTTGCACTTACGATAGTTTTCTCTAGTTTTGACAATTATCTCTTTTATTTTTATCTAACAGTGTGGTATAAGTACTGAGAACATAGATGAGAAAAAATAATTACATCAAATTGTATTTATTTTGTCTTCAGGCTAGCTTCTATGCCACATTGCACAATCCTCTGAAGAGAAAAAAAACATTTTTTTCTCTAAACAGACAATCAAAACATGGAGCAGCAGAATTTTGTTGTACGATATAATATATAGTTTTCTTTAGAACATGAAAATATATATATATATATACATATATATGAAAGTTCAGTTATACATATATATATATTTCGTATATTTATTTATACTATTTAGATAACACCATTTTACATTATTAAAAAAAATAAACCTCTAAGCCATATCAATCAAGTACATGCTTTTTTTCTTTTTCTTACTGCAGTGAAACTCTAGAGCAAAGATGTAGTTTATTTTTTCCTTCTTTCCCATAATGTAGTGGTTTCATGGTCTAAGCCACATATTTAATTATCTACATTTTTACCAGACTTATTTCCCAAATTGAAGATATTTTTTTTTGAGTGCTTGTTTCAGTTACTTTTCACTTATTGCTGGGACAAAATATTCAACACCYAGAATTAAGGAAGGAAAGGTTTATTTAGCTCACAGTTAGTGGAGGTTTCAGTCCATACTCGGCTGGCTCCAAGGTCGACTGGCATAGGTCAAAGGGCAGCATTCATGACTCTGGAAAATAAGAAAGAGCACAGAGGGGCAGCCGCTGTAGCAGCTAGCGAGCCTCTGTCCCTTCCCCATACTGTATGCAGATTACCCACCCAAGGGTGGGTGTAGCCCTCACACCCATAATCCCAGTATTGGATCACAGCTTAATTACAAACTCCAGAAGCTGACCTATGACTGCCTGAGGCTTTGGAGGAAAAACTAGACACAAACCATAGCTATGTTATTTGAAATTATAAATGTAAAATAATTTTTCCTTCTGGTAATCAAAAACATATTAAAGCATTATATACCATATTATCATCAAAAAAGTTATTTGTTTAACTTTTTTTTTTCTTTTTGGTGGAACCGGAGCTTGAACTCAGGCCCTTGAACTTGTCAAGCAAGTACTTATTCTACTGAGCTGTCTCCCTGGGCCCGTGTTTAACATTTTTGAAATAAACCAAGGATTAATTAACTTCTGCCACTGTCAGACATTTCATAAAATCTTAATAGGGCTGGCAAGATAGCTCAGGGGACTAAGAACCTGCACAGGGCCCAGAGTTCAATCCCTGACACCACATGCCAAATTGACCCTGCCCCCAGATGCACTGGGCTGGCCACCAAGTCTAGGCTTGGTGACTCACACCTGTAATCCCACTGCTGGGGAGGCTGAAAACAGGAGAATCACTATGACTCTGAGCTGCATAGTAAGACCCTGTACCAAATGTATAAAAGGATAATATTATTTAATAATCCAGGCACAGAAGGAAAAAAATATTACACAACCTCATTCATTTGGTGAATATAAAAAGCTGATGCTTGCAAGTAGAGAGCGAGAGTACTCTGGTTATTGGTGCAGGGGAGAGAAGCTGGGGACAGGTTTTGGGACAGAAGGACCAGAGAGTATTAAGTTGCAGTTAGGTAGAAGCAAGAACTTTTAGTGTGCTATTTCACTATATGTTTTCTATTAGTGACAGTAATGTACTATAGATGGATTTAAGTTTTCATTATAAAGACAAGAGAGAGTTCAAGAAGACAGATAAGTTTAACCTGATTGAAACAAAACATGTTTCACACTTAATTCATGTGTTATTATGGAAATATATTTTTATGTATCATTTAAATTTTTTCAAAAAGAACCATTCAGGGAATATGATTAGACTGCTAGCCATTGTTCAAGGCACTATTTTAAGATCTACTTTACAAAGAATTAGTACATAACAAAGAGCTTAAAATTTCTTAGTTGTATTTTTTTTTCCTGCGGTACCAGAATTGATCTCAGTACCTTGCCAGGCAAGCCCTTATTCTACAGAGCTATCTCTCTGGCCTTAGTTGTAAATTAGGGTATATAATTAATACATTATAAATAATTACATACATATAAGTCACATACATTAATTATAATATTTTACAATTAATTCTTTCAGAAAACTATTTCATTTATTCATTCTTAATGATTTTTTTGTAACTGGTATTCTGTTCATAGTCTTGGCCAATGCCTGTGTCTTCACTTTATCTATTTTGGCTGTCAGGAGATTTTTTTCTGTTTTAATGGCTCTTAATATCTACATTTATTTTATGTATGATACACTGAGATGTATGAGTCTAGATTCAGTCTTCAGCATAGGAAGAGCCAATTTTCTCACCGTCACTTGTTAAAGAGGGCATATTTTCTCAAGTCAATGTTTTGGCAACATTGTCAAAGAACAGACGGCCGAATGTGTCTGATGTTTGTGCATCTTCTGTCCTGTTTCATCAAATCATAAATCTGTTTTGGTGTCAGTACCATGCTAACTTCATCACTGTAGCTTTGTAAAACAACTTGAAAACTGAGATTGTGATGCCCATTGTTTTAATCTTGGTGCGTCAATATTTCTTTTGCTATTGTGGATCTCTTCTGGCTGCATAAAATTAAAATTATTTTGTCTAGTTCTGTGAGAAATGCTGTTGGCATTTTGGCTGGCATTGCATTAAATTTATTTATCCATTTTCCTTTTGTGTTCATTTTGACAGTATTTTTTTGTGCCTTTCCAGGAACATGCATAGCTTTCCTTTTCTAGTATTCTCTTTGATCTCTTTTTTCAGAGCAGAATTGTTTTTATCACTGAGGAATTTCATTTATCTTGTTGGGTTGATTCCCAAGTACTTAGTCTTTTCTTGATGTTTTCATGAATCATATTGTCTTAGTAATTTCTTGCTTGGTTGATTCATTTTTGATGTACAAGAACACTATTGATTTTTGTATATAGATTTTATATCTTGGAACTTTGCTGAATTTGTTTAATAGTTCTAGGAGAGTTTTGTGGAATTTTGGGAATTTTTCATGAAAGAATTATGTTCTTTGTGAATAATGATAGGAACACTTCTTTCTTTCCTGTCCATATTTCTTTAGCTCATCTGATTACTCTAAATGAGTACTGTATTAAAAAATCATTTGAAAAGTGGACATTCTGTTCTGCTTCTCTATTTTACAGGAAAATTTCCAGCTTTTCTCTCATTTATAGGATGCTAGAAGTGAATTTGTATTGGTCAACTTTTGTCAGTTTGAGATAATATCTTTGTGCGTGATTTTCTTCAGGGTTTTCGTCATGAATAGATACTGCATTTTGCCAAAAGTTTGTTCTTTGCCAATCAGAATGTCATGTGATTGCATCTTTGCTTTTGTTTGTGTTATATAGTCACTTGTTTATGGTAAACCATCTTTGCATCCCTAGCATAAGGCTTGATCAGGATGTTATGCTCTTTTAAATGATATGTTACTTTCTGTTTGCTAGTGTTTCGCTGAGAATGTTTGCATCCATACTCACCAAGGAGACTGTCCTCCATTTTTCTTTCTGGTTCATTCCCTATTTAATTTTTTTTGTTGTTGTTAGTGAAACCGGGGATTGAACTCAGACCCTTGCGCTTGCCAGGGAAGCGCTTATTCCACTGAGCCATCTCCCCGGACCCTTCCCTATTTAATTTTGAAATCAAGGTAAAGCCAGCTTTCTGAAGTGCACTTGATCATACTCCAACTTCATTGGAGAGTTGGCGGTGTACTAGTGTTTAATCAACTAAGTTTTTGTAGAATCAGTAATGAGATTACTGGGGCCTGGACTTTTCTTACTTGATAGGTTTTCATTACTGCCTCAATTTCATTGCCTATTATTAGATTATTCAGGGTTTTTACATATTCTTGATTCAGTTTTGGAGATTTATATCCACCTAGGTATGAATTCATTTCCTCTGAATTCTACCATTTATTGGAAGTAAGATTTTAAGTGGTTAATAATATTTTTTTGGATCTGTTAGGATTTTGCCTGTTTCATTTCTAATTGAATTTATATGGGCCTTTTCCTTCTTTTTTTCTATTTAGTGCAGGGTGTACAGCACCTTATTACACAGATCAGACGGTAGTGATCCTCCTGCTTTCAGTGTCTCCAATTGGGATTACAGGTGCCTGCCACGATGCCCAGTCTCAATCACTGTCTCAGCACGCCCTTGGGGTGGGGCTGGCACAGGACTCTGGGACTCAAACCTGGTCCCTGCAAATGCCTAAGCAGGCTCTTTAATCCACTGAGAAATCTAGCTGGCCATTTCTTCCTTCTTTTTAAAGATTGCTAAGGGCTGTATATTTTGTTTATTCATTCATTCTTTCTTTGTATTTTTTATCTCAATTTCATGAATTGTTGCTCTAATCTTTATAATTTCCTTCTGTGTATTAGCTTTGGATTTTGAATGCTTTTCTAGTCAATGATCTTGAGATGCCTTATTAGGTTATTTATTTGGGCTCATTACTTTTTTATCTGATGTGTTCACTCACAAATACAAAGTTTTCTCTTAGAATTGTTTTCATTATTCTTCATAAGATCTATTATGTTGTGATAGTATTATTATTTGATTCTAATATCTAAACCCTTCCTTGGTTTCTTCCATGACCCATTAATTATTCAATAGTATATTGTTTAATCTCTCCACGTTTCCATATATTTTCTGTGAACTCTTAATTTAAAAAAATATATTTATTTATTTATTTGGTACAGGGTCTTGTTGCACCTCAGACTAGTATTGATCCTCCTGTCTCAGCCACCCTAGTGCTGAATTACAGGTGTGCACCACCACTCCCTGTTTTGGAGGCTGGCTCTGCCCAGAGCTGTCATGGCATGCGGCACCAGGGATCTAGCCCAGCTTCTTGCGATTGCAGTAATATTAATTGCTAATGTGATTAATATCTATTAGCAATATCTACTAGTAATTTTTTACCATGACTCGTACTTTCATTATTCCAAATTAAATAATGTACATGAGATAATTTGTATTCATTTGCATTATTTAAGCATCATTTATAGGCTAGTATTTGATATATTTTGAAGAAAATTGCATGTGTTTGTAAGAAAAATGTGCATTCACACATCGAGTGAAATACACTACAGATGTATTATTCATCAAGTCAGTTTGTTTGAATGTATGGTATAAGTTTGATTTCCTCATTGATGTTTTTTGGCTAGTTGTGATAGTGGGGTGCTCAGGTTTCCTTCTGTAATTATGTTGGTGCTTACCTGATCTTTCATCTCCAGTAGTATTTGTGTTGGGAAGACTTCCAGTAGTATTTGTGTTTCATCAGATGTAGATAGATGGATAGTTAGACAGATAGATAACTTTTTTCTGCCATCTTGTTCCTTTAACTTAGATATGGTGACATTCTTTGCTTCTTGTCATCAGTTTCAGCTTGAAGTGCATTTTTAACATGTAATAGCTATTTCTGCTGGTTTTCAGGCTGCAATATATGTAGCATTACTTTCTGTTTCAATTTTTAGCCTATAAATTTCCTTTTCAGTGTGTTTTTGGTTCAGCATACTGTTGGGATTCGTTTATTTATTCAATCTATGCACCTGTGTTTTTTATTTTTGAGTTGACACTGTTCACATTAAGATCTTTTGTGAAAGGTATTAACGTTTTCTTGTCATTGTACCATTTTCCTGTTGTCAATGCCTCTGCTTTCTCTTCTGCTTAATGCTCACCTAATTTCATGTGCTCATTCCACTAGACCTTTTCACGCCACAGACCTCATTATCTCCTTGCTGTCCTCACTGCTTTGCTTCAGGTGAGTGCCATCTCTGGGTCTACACGAGATCTGTACTCTATGATAGTGTGCATTTCTCATGTTTTAATTTATACCCAAATTTCCACATATTATTATTTTATGATAATACCAGTACAATGGAATCTGTGCCCATACTAATAACCTTACTTTACCATAATCTCCAATATATAATGGATAGTGAATTAAAGCCTCAATATATTAATTTGAGGGAAGCAATTCATAATGAAACTCACAACACTGACTTTTATTAATGTGACCAAGGGAAAATTGTTACAATGTATTGAATTAATGCATGTGATTAATGTCTATTAGTAATGCAAAATTCATAAAGAGTGATAATAGATGATAAAATAATAATTATTTTGTATCACCCTTCTAGAATTATTTAGTGAATGAGTTTCCATCTCTCTAATATCCTCTTTCCACTACATTAATTACCACAAAGCGCATGTGTAGTTATAATTATCAATTCATCCTAAATGAGTAACTTATAATCTTTAGTTTTATGCAAAGACTAAATTGTCCTAATTTTGCAAAGTTTTTACAAATAATTCTTCTCGTGGAGCACCCATGTAGGATTGCATGCGAATATTTATTTTATGTGTCTTTGAGTCTTAATAACTTTAAATTTTCGTATCACAAAAATTAAATTATCTAAAAAGTCAACTTGAGGAAAACATTTCATAGATAATTAAGATAACTTTTAATGAGAATGATAACAGTTCATTTTAATTAGAATTTCTTTAGTGTATAAATGATTTAAAATATCAATATATAATATGTATATATTTTGTATTTAGGACAGGGCCTACAGGGTATACAGGGTCTCACTGAATAGATGGGACTCATAGTGATCCTCCTATTTACAGCCTCTCAAGTGCTGGGATTACAGGCCTGTGCCACCACGCCCAATCTCAATTGCTGTCTCAGCACGCCCCAGGGCAGGAGCCAACATGGCAGGCTCAGAGATCAAACTCCCAGCCCCTGTGTCTGTCTAAGCAGGAGCTTTTTAAAAAAATAATAATAATAATAATTTTATTGAGAAACAAATAACAATGAGATAGTTTCTAAACCAATTACTAACACAGTTTTAATAATTAATAATAAGCAGGAGCTTTAATCCACTGAGCTATGTTGCTGGCCCTATGTAATATATTATTATAAAAGAAATTTGTCCATATCTATTTAAGCATATGTCTAGAAAATATTTTTAACATTTCAAAAGATTTATTTTCCTGGTTTTAGCAGAAATGACACATTTTCTGAGTGAAACAAACTAACCACTCAATCTAAAATATTTTCAGCAAAAACTTACACACACACACACACACATACACCACAGGCAGATATCAATTCTCTGTTTTATTACTGTTTCATATGTTCATTGTTTTCATCTTCGTTAGTTTGTAAGCTCCATGAATGTGGAGTGCCTACACCATATTCATTTAGTTTGTGCATGATGTTTAACCCATATTAATTCAATTTTCCTTAAAATAATAAATTTAAGCAGGTAACAAATGCATAAATTAAGTGAAGACTATATTCATAATGTTAATTATAATCTGAATATAATTTTGGTCAAGAACCTTTGCATGTAGTATTCATACTTGCTCCTCAAACCAAAAAAAAACACATCTAAGATTGTAAGGAAACAATGTCTTAAATATCTCTAATCCCTCTTAAATCTAGAAAGAGAAACAAAGTAAACAAAAATTATGCTGGATGATACCAGAACAAATATATAATTGCATATCTTTAAAAATTCCAACAGGTAGAATAGAATAAAAACAAACTTGAAAGTACATAGAAGCTACTCAGGATTGATTGGATTAATCAACACATGGATTTATAAAGCTTTAAAATGAGAAAACTCATAAATACTCCCCTGTGTTTTTCATAATAAAGGAGAAAATTCAATAAACTTGTGAAAGATCATCTGGAATCTTTCTTGTCAATAGTCACAAGTGTAAGAATTTATGGATAAATAATCAGAACGGTAATATTGGAACTCTGAAATATAGTATTCTGTGCTGTCAGATACACCAAAAAGAGCCATAACTTGCATAGAGAATGCTGAAAATAGTATATAGATTAATTGAAACAAGAATCTAAAGGTACAGGATAAATAGGCTCATAAACCATTGTGGGGTGGAAAAAATTGAAAATCACAAACTGATGCAGAGACGTAGCTCAGTGATAATTGTGCTTGCCAAACGCATTTCAAACTCCGGTGGCAGTCCCAGCATTACAAAAATGAAATATAATGTAATATGAAAAGAGAAGTAAAGGGGCGGGGAGATGGCTCAGTGGAATAAGCGCTTCCCTGGGAAGTGCAAGGGTGTGAGTTCAATACCTGGTTCCACCCCCCACCCCCCCAAAAAAAAACAGAGAGAGAAGTAAAGACCAGGGACATAGTTCGATGGTCTAGGCAACTGTCTGGCAAGCTCAAGCACCTGGGTTTGATCCCCGGTACTGCAGGTACTGCATGCCTTACAGGCTGGGAACCCCCAAGGGCGGTGCTGGCCCTGAAACCGGGTGTGGTACACACACCTGTAATCCCAGCGCTGGGGAGGCTTAGACAGGAGGATCACTGAGTCTGAGCTGCATAGTGAGACTGCGACCCTGTACCAAATAAATACATACATACATAAGATTTTTTTAAAATTTCAAAAAGAGAGAAGTAAAATAAAATAAATACCTTAGAAATAACTAAAGGGATTTTAATTGAGAAGACAAAAGACTGGACCCATTAACTTAGCTTGTTCTACCCCTCAGGAATTTTTGTTAGCTCATATTACTGTAAGAAAAAGAAAAGAATAAATATCTGAAAAGCATAGTTACTGAAAATAACACAGTAGGTAAAAATGACCCAAAGCACCAGAAACCTAACATGCAATAGTGTATAAATGAGCTGAAGACAATTAAGAAAAAGTTAGAGGCTAAAATACAACATAATTAGAATTACAAGAACTATTAAATGAGATGACTAGGTAAAAGACACACATGGGACAATATCTCAGCAAATAAATATAAACATTTTTAAATAATACAGATTGAATGATAAAACTAAACATTCACACACAAATATGCACACAGAGAAAGTGGGTGCTCAGAAAAACTGTGCCATCAGTTATTCTTCATAATGACAAAGATTCATATTCCAACCCAATAAGCGAATTTTTCATGAATTATAATGCAAACATCCTGAAAAAGATACTGACCACCATGCAGTGAGTCATCATAAAACTCATACATCATGACTGAGTAGACTTTATCTAAGTGATGGAAAAATAGTTCAAAATACATAAATTAATAAATGTAATGCATTTCAGAAATCAGACGATGATCTTAATAGACACAGAAAAATTTGTTGACCAAAATCCAGCATCCTCAATGATAAAAATCACTGAAGAAAATAGATATAGAAAGAACTTATCTCAGGATTAAATGCTACTTATGACAAACCTACCATTTGCATCATATTAAAATTGAGAGATACTGAATGCTCTCCCTCTATAATCATGAACAAGACAAGGACATGTACTGCATCCTATCTTGTTTAGACCTGACACTGTATTACAAAGCCACTGTGATTAAAGCACCACAATACCGGTACACAAACACACACAAGGATCAGTGAAAAAGAACAGAGGATACAGAAAAAACTCAGACACATTCAACTGTTTTATCTCTGACAAATGGCTCAAAAACAGTGGAGGAAAGATGCCCTCTTTAATTAATGATGATGGTAAAATTAGCTATTCACATGCACAGACTGGCTCTAGATCTCTATCTTTCAGCCTGCACTAGATTTAAAATGGATGCAAGAACTGAATGTCAGAATAGAACACTTTACCTGCTGAAAGACAAAGTAGGTATAACTCTTGAACTCATAGGCAGAGGAAAGACTTTCTGAACCGAATTTATGTTGCATCATAAACAGTACACAAAATCAAAAAATTTGTCCAATTAAAAAGCCTCTGTACAGAAAGAGAAATAACCAACAGAGTGAAAACATAGATTACAGAATGAAGCAAAAGGTGCCAGCTATATCTAAGGCATAGGATTAATATCTATAATATATAAAGAACTAAAAAAATTTAGACTTACCAAAAATAAAAAAACTAATAAAAATTGGTAAATGAAACAAACGCATTTCATAGAAATAAAAATAGTCAATAAGTAATAAATAAATGTTCAACATCACTATTAGGGAAATGTGAATTGAACCAACAGTGTTCCTAATAAAAAATGAAATAATATCAAAAGTTGAGAAAGCTATAGGAGAAAAGGAACACTGCTATATTGTTATTGTGAATATAAATTAGTATAAGCACACTTTGAAAATCCTTATAGAGCCTCAAAAGACTATAACTAAAAATTCTGTTTAACCCAGTTATTCCTTTTCTAGGTATCTTAGTGAAAAAGTTAAGCACATAATACTACATCAATACATGCACAACCACATATATAACAGCATAGTTCATAGAAGCAAAATCTTGGAAGCATATTGTGTATCTATCAATGAATAATTGTATAAAGAAAATACTGCATTACCCTATTTTCACACAATGGAGTGTAAATGCCACTCTGTCACTAAGAAACAAAATCTTGAACCATTTGTGAGAAAAACATTAAGAACGTAGTATTAAGTGAAATAAAATATATAACCTTATGCATCACATGATTTCTCTTATATAAACCTCCGAAGTATAGACAAAAATACATAATTGGAAATAGGTAGATCTTTCTCAAAGTGGAAGGAAATAAGAGACAGAGGAAGTGGAGGGAGACAGAGGTAGAAAAGGAAATTAAAAAGTTAAAATGTGAGAGAGAGGCAGAAAAGGAAATTAAAAAAGAGTTAAAATGTGTTATGTATCTGTATGAAATCCACAAAAAATAGAAACTTAGGTATTAAAAATGTGTACTAATAAAAATTTTAAAAAAGAAACCTTACAATGTGTCTAACTGCATGCAGTATGTGTTCATTATATATGTGTGAAGATACATATGATAAAATATAAAGCAGCAAAGGTTATTGCTGAAAGAAAAATAAGGATATATGCCTTACCATAATTTCTCAGAAGTATACACTATAATGATGATCATATTCTCAAACTGTTCTTAAAATTTGTTTCCATTTCTTTGTGAGATAAGAACTGCGGAAAAAATAATTTAAAACATTCTTAAGCAATCTCATCTATTTTAGAACCAACTTTTACTCTGGTTTCACCTCAAATCTTATAAATCTTTTACTATTACAACCAAATTTAACCACCTTAGTTCGTAGTACATTAAGTGTTTCATATCGTAATATTCATGGGTTTGAAAAGATGTTGCAATTTAACTGTTTATTTTTCTGCTGGATAAATAGGGCTACATAAAACAGTGATAGCCAGTGGACAAAGTCAAAAATTCTAGACAATGAACATGAAAGTACAGAAACCAAAGAAAAAAGCCAGGCACGTTTGTGGGTACCTGAAACCTCAGAACTCTAGGATGGTAAGCCATGAAATCAAGGGGAAAACATATCAGGGGACATTACTGATAATAAACAAAGTCTCATAGAAAACACCATTAATATTTAATAACAATAGGTATGACAGTAGGAGAAACACTGCCACTAATCCCCGTCAAAATGTCCCCCCATCTTCTCACACACATATCCCATCATCTGTGCTACTTTCCCAAGCAATTAGTGTCATAATTGTATTATGTAGTGGCTGCCTCATAGTCTGACTCAATTTGAAGCAGTTAATTTTCATGTTCATTTTAATTTGGGGAAGAGCCAGAAGTTGCATTTGCCAGATCCAGTGAATTAGGTAGATGAGGGCACATAGAGATGGTTTTACAAACCTGCCTTTCTATTGGATGGCATTTAGAAGCATCATTCACCACATTTTTTGCTATATCTTGCAAAAACACTTAGGAACAAGGAGTTCCAGAACTGCTTCACAAAGTGGCAAGAACAGTGGAGTAACTATGTCCAAACCTAAGAGAGATATTTTGATAGGGTTAATGTCAATGTGACTTTTAGTGCAATCTCACGTTGTGTGGTCATACCTGAAGTAATGATGGCTTAAGAATTAGGAATATTTGAAATGATTTATTATATTTCAATCCTTTAAGTTTAACAAATATTTCTTAAAATTAGCAAGCTTTTCCCTGGCAAGCACAAGGGCCTGAGTTCAATCCCTGGTTCTCAAAAAAAAAAAAAAAA
>NDGM011192022.1:0-15706 GCA_002564305.1 Octomys mimax | reverse complement strand
TATTTATTTATTTACAATTTAGGGGGAATTTTCTCTTTCTAAGCATATTGCTAGGCACCATAAAAAGAAAATGATAAATACCCTTCTCTCATAGAATTCAAGTATAATAGGGGAGAAAGTTGTAGCACTCCCAAGTCACGCTGACCAAACACATTGAATCCCTTTGGTAATTCCTGAATCTGTGGCGACTCTCACTGACAAGGCATGGCACTGAGGAAACTCAATCTCCATTTCTGTTCACAAGATAGCACACAAATAGTGAAAATAACACTGCAGCAGGAATAGTTTCAAAGAGGTACATTGCTTCTCAGTATGTCTGATGCATTCATACATATACCAACAACTCATGTCATCTATTCACAGATGCACTGCTTCTTTGGGGCAGCAGAAGATAACTTAGTAAAAACTCCTGCAGTCATCAAGCTGGCCGCAGAGCACGCCCTTCTGCGTAGGAGTCTTCTTGAGCTCCTGCTGGAGGTCAGTGGTGTTCCAGTGGTCACTCCCTTTGGCTGTATCAGGTCAACCTATATAGGTTTAGCTTTAGGGTTTGCCATAGTGATTTACATCATCAGAGTGTTCGTACTTTAAAAATGTATGAAAACTATAGATTTAATCCTTTAATTTTCGAAAAGGAGAACTTTAAGATTAAGAAGTTAAGTGCTTTGACAAGCTTCTAACACTAGGGTGTGGCCAAACAGAAGCGAGGCAAGGATTCTACTTTTTGCTCAGTCTCCTTCTACCATACTCCCCCTACTCCCTTCTCTCCAGTTCTTATGGCAGAATGTGCAAGTCTGGCTGTCATCCTCACACACATTAAGGTAGCAGATCTGTATGTCTCCACAAAATTGTTTGGCTTTTCATTCACTTCCCAGAGATAGAGTAGCTTTCCAGAGGGAGCTTACTGGCATAGAAAACCCATCTTATCTTGAAAAGAATGTATAAGTCCATGACTTAAATAACCTGTTAAAGTTGGCACAGGCACAAATTGGTAGACTTCTCTGTAACAAAACTAGCACTGGAATAATAAAAAGAAAAACAAAGAGTCACATATAAGGTTATATTCAAAAGAAAAGTCATGTCATGTACATGCTTATCCATTTAAAATAATGTATGAAAACATGCAACAGAAAATATTTAGAAAATATATTGGTGTTGAATTATCTATCAAAATGACATTTTTGATAGTGTAAACTTTCATGTTAGCACAACTTTGTCAAGTTTAATCATCAATTCTGTAATGATCCTTGCAAATGTAAGATAGTAGCACTGTACGTTAAGTTTCAATAGTTAATATATTGCTACACTAGAATTCTAATTATGGCCCAAGAACACACATACACAGTTCTCTCTCTCTCTCTCTCTCTCTCTCTCCCTCTCTCTCTTACACACACACACACACACACACACACACACACACACAGAGGCAAGTACCCTGTAATTATAAATTCATACAGGTGTACAGTTTCTGTACAGTGGAAAAGGTCTGAAGAGAGAAACACAGGTCCAAAGAATTCTAATACAATGAAGTTTCTACAGATTCTGTAGCATCTTTAAATTAGTAATAGAGCTTAAAAGCCATGCCTCAAAACTATGCTCCTCAATTCTGTATTTCCATAGCATTTGGCTGAAGCTTATAAGACCTCAACTGCAATTCAGCCATAGATAAAGTATAAGCAAAAAGGAATGGATAGGGCCTGGGGAGATGGCTCCATAGAATAAGCGCTACCCAGCAAGTGCAAGAGCCTGAGTTCAATCTCCAGTTCTGAAAAAAAAAAAAAAAGGAATGAATACATTCCAGTAAAACTTCACTAAATGTTATCTTGTAACATGCCACATAATATTTACTGTGCTCTGATCAATAAGGGACAGTGTAGCTTGCTGTTCTTCCAGAGGCAAAATGGTCAGTCTTGGCAAATATTAATATCCTGAATTTAATCTGGCCAAGGAATTCTGACTTTTTCCTTCAGACTCTTAGCAGGTTTTTTTTCACATGTAGCAATGAAATAACAAGCTTTAGGTTGTGTATCTCCAAAATTTCAGATTTTACTTTAAACCATTTCCAGTGTAAAGGCTAACCATATTAAATTTGTATAGGTACAGTATCTTTCATAAACTTGTGGCCATTGCACTTACAAGATCCATTTATCAGGTTAAATATTCAGAACACTTTAGTTACTTCTAATATGACATTGTACACTCAATTTCCAGATAGGTCACATTCATGCCTCTCAGTAAAAATCACTTAACAAATAATCACTGAGCACCTATGGCACTAGGCACAGCTGCACATATAGAAGAGCCTACATTCTGGCCGGTGCTGCACTGTTAAAAATAAGTAAAGAAATGAGTCAGCTCATTACACATAATAGTAAGTGACAGAGGAAAGGGTGATGATAGCGTAGTAACATTGGTGTTGGAAAAGTAAATTGCATTAAGAGCTTGTCACAAAAATAGGCTGGGGAAAGGCTATTCCAGCCAGAGTCAACAACTAATACAGAGGCTATGGGGAGGGAGAAAATTATAAATGTCCATGGAAGGGATGAAGCTACAGCACACCAAGGCAAAGTAACAGAGAGAGGAAAGGAAGGCACGACTTTTAAATTAGAGAGAGTACAGAGCCCAATACATCGCATTAAAAGCTTGAACTTATAGTCTAAATGCAGAATGAGGGCTGGGGAGATAGCTCAAAAGGTAAGCACAAGGACATAAATTCAATCCCTGGGCCCACATGCTGCACCAGCCCTGGAACCTGGCATGGTGGTGCATGCCTATAATTCCAGAACTCAAGAGTGGTCGAGGCAGGAGGATCTCTGCAAGTTAGAGACCAGGCTGGGGGGCTACAAAAGTGAGCACAATGCAAGACCAAGCTGTATGGTAAGACCCTGTATCAAACAAATAAATAAAGACATAATAAAAATAAATAAATGTAAAATAAAGTGGCTGGGGAGATGCTCAGTAGAATAAGTGCTTCCCTGGCAAGTGTAAGGGCCTCAGTTCAATCCCCGGTTCCAAATATAAATAAATGTAGAATAAAATTGGGATGTGTTTTAGTCTACATGCTCTGAGAAGTCACTGGAAGGTTTGGATCAGCTTCAAATTTGAAGTTTTCTCCTACATAGAAAACTAAGCTGTAGTGAACGAAAGGAAAATCAGGAGCCTTGATAGGAATTTGGTGTGAGGACGAGAGTGACTGATCCTATGGAGAAAGCTGTGGAGGCTGAGGACAGGGGATGAATTCTGGTGTGCTTAGGAGCTGCTGTTGCTGACGGCTCTGTTCGTAGCACGGAGTAGGGGGGAACTAGAAACACTGCCACAGGCTGCCGGAACTGATAGCTGACAGAACTCACCGAAGAGAAAGAGTTCTGAAATGACCAGTGGCAGCACTGACTGTTCAAGTGATAGGAACACTTCATTTCTGTGCTTCTGTTTCGTATCCCCTTAACTACTCTGTGCTTCGGATTCCTCAGTTACAGAATGAAGGCATAATATCTGTCTCTTATTATTACACATAGATTGAAATAATATATATGTAATGCATCAGATGTAGTGTTGCTATGTCAGCACCTAGCACAAGTTGCTATATTTATTGTCTCTTTTGAAAGTAATTGGACGCAATCGTGAATATGTTATCAAATATAAATTTTGCATTGAACAAATATTTTAAAATTCATTGCCACTCATATGTTCAATGACTATTTAAAGTAAATATTTTTCATCTACTTTATAGGGAGAAAAATTGGTCCTTGAGTAGATGACTATTTTACATGAAGTCAAGCAACTTGTCAGTGGAGGTCAGGGGAAAACTTACGTTTGACTGATTACAGTCCCATGGTTTGTTCCCTTCCAAAGGCCTTCTTTATTAGAGAAAAAAGGCATAAAAATACAAATAATAATTGTCTTTAGTAAATAAATATGACTATAATTGCCTTTGTTAGGGTAACATAATGCATAATGGTGGGAAGAGAAACCTTTATACTGCTTCTTTCCTTCCCAGTACGGAGGAGGCCATGCCCAGATACTGAACTATATAAAAAGAAAGATTGTAGTTTCAAACCTTCCACCAATTCTTTCACTATCACAAGTTAAGAGCCTCCAATAGGGAGGCCTATGTTTAAAAGAGTTGATAGAGGGCTGGCCAGATAGCTCAACAGACTAAAGCACCTGCTTAGGCAGGCACAGGGACAGGGGTTCGATCCATGGTCTGCCATGCTGGCCCTGACCCCAGAGGTATGCTGAGATAGCTATTGAAAATGGGCATGGTGGAGGGTGCCTGTAATCCCAGCATTTGGGTGGCTGAAAACAGGAGGATCACTGAGAGTGTGATGTGTGCAGTGAGACCCTGTACTAAATACATAAAATAAAATTAAGTAAATAAATACATCAAAATAGAGTTAACAGAGCTGAAAATTTGTTTGGGAAAATATCTTATTCTGTACATTAAAGTAAAAAATTATCAGGACTTCTTTCATGTAAAGTTCCAAATAGAGCTAGGGAGAGATTTGTATTATAGGAAGAATTAGAAGACTATATGAAAAGAGTGGTGCCTGAGAACTTTGACAGCCAGAAGTTCATAAGGAGCCAGCTGAAGTGGCACATTCCTGGAATTCCAGCTCTTCTGGAGGCTGAGGCAGGAAGATCCTAAATTTGAGGCCAGATGGGATAATTTAGACAGACTCCGGTCTCAAAAAGCAAAGAAGTCTGTGAGTGTAGCTTAGTGCTTCTAGGTTTAATACTCAGCATGAAAAAAAAGGTCCATGAGGAAGACTCACATCAGTGGGAAAGCTTACCCCAGCCATGTGCAGTTGAATTCTGAGAAATTAAGACCTCACTGATGATTTCTAGTGTTTGTTTGCATACTACTCAGAAACAAACAAGCCGAGAGCTAACAAAAACACAACTACCACCCTCTCTTTCTGAAACAAAGAAAGAGGGCTTGTCCAGAGCTCCTCCCCAGAGTCAGTTGTCTGAGGAAGAAAAAAGCCAAAGCTTCCTTTTTTTCTCTTTTTATTTTATTTTAAAGTGAGAGAAAAAAAATGACAAACAATGATACAGAATTTCAAAGCACAATGATAGGAGATCAACAATGGTTAAAATGTTGTATATTGTTATCTTCAAAACAATTGCTCAGATTACAGATAAAGGCATGAAAAACGCATCAAACAATATAGGTATACATCACTAATGCTTATCAATTATTATACTCTCTTTAAAAGAAGTTAAAAGAAAAATATAAAAATAATAAGATTTCTTGAAAACCGATATTCAACTATTTCCCTGATCTTGCATAACTATATCTGCTAATCTGAGCAACAGATTTGCTGATAAAAATAGATGACATAACCACCATTGTTAATTAGCTATTCCTATTCTGAAATTCTGTAACATATGCGTTGTTGTATATTACCCTGTTTATGTCCTTCTGTTTTTGCTTGTTTTTACTCTTCAAGATAAAATAAAATAAAACTTTTTTAAAAGAGCAACATAGGTACAAACCATTCCTTTTAATGTACTAAGAAAGATAAGTTATATAATTATCTGAGCTATCACATATGCATATTTTTTTCTTTTCACTTCCTTCCTTTCTCCTTTTCTGCATCCCACTTGTTCTTTCCTTTTGAGCAGTTTCATTCCCTTTCACAATATCTATTGCCCGTTTTAGATCCTATTTACTCTTTCAGTTTCTTACACTAGGAACACAATATGATGTTTATACCTGAGTCTGATTTATTTTACTTAAGAATATGGTCTCAAGTTACATCTATTTATAGCTCAATGGCACAAGTGCCTGGTAGAAAGTGCAGGGTCCTGAGCTAAAGTCCCAGTAGCAAAATTAAAAAGAGAGAAAGAAAACATAGTGTGCTTACATGGCTTCTTTTTCACCAAAATTTCTGAGAGCAAGAATCTAGACAAGAAACTTGAGACAAATAAAGCCTCGGTAGGTTTGTGCTCATCCTCAATGTATATCCAAGCAGAGCTAATGGTGATTACTATGGTTGGACTTCTCAGTCTATGCAGAGGGCAGCAGGAGCCTCTTCACCCTAACACTGAAGAGAACTGGCAGCTAATGACCGTTACCTGGAGAACTTTGGCTTAGGCTGTCAGCTGAGACTCATAGTGATCCTTCACCTTAGGTTGTCTGGTAATGGACCATAAAAAGAATGCAAAAGTCAATTCCATTTTTCTAGCACAGAATGGAGAAAAAACTGCTCAGTGAAAGCACTTTGAAGCGCTTCCTTCTTCCATTTCACTACATATTCTTTCATCGACACCATGTCGCTTAATTTGTGCAAACATACTGTGATTACTTAAGACCACTCTGTTCTTCTCTATCCAGAGAACTTTTTTCCATCTGCTGTAGTCCACACATACAGTAATATAATGTCTTTATAATGAAAGTTTGCTCTACCTTTGCCTTCTTCCTTGTTGCATCTTTTTATCTGTCTCTACTATACCTGCCTGTCCTTCTAGGTTATGACTACTGATGACATGACTTTAACCTACTTTGAACTGTAAAACCTTGAGCAAAGAGACACTGTCAAGTGTGCATTCTGTAAAACACATGATACTACAAGGTCCTGTTGGACATCTTTGTTCAAAACTTTTTTTAAAAAATTCTTTTATCTTTTAAGTCTTTTTAATTATTATTTTGTTTGAGGTTTTCCTATGCAACTCAGACACGTAGTGATCCTCGTATCTCAGCCTCCCCAGAGCTGGGATTACAGATGTGCACCACCATGCCTGGTTTCAGTGGCTGCTCCGCACACCAGGGTGAAGTACGCAGAATCAAACCAGGTCCTTGCACTTACCTGGCACGCGCTTAGACCACCAACTTATTTCTCCAGCTCCTGTTCAAAACTTTATAAGAGAGAGCTCAAGTAAGTACTTAAATCTTCTCTGGATAGCTGTGCCATCTCAATTACCATCTGTGATAGAGATGCTATAATTATACAGTCCATGTAAGGATTATCTCAGCAATAGAACTCATCTCATCCAAAGAAATTCTTGGAATCCAAATTTGATTCTTTTGAGCTCTGGAGAAATGTAGCTGGTATTTCGTCTCTATCCTAAAACAGTCCATGTTTATTTCCTAAGACCAAAGGTGTCAACTTCTATGACAATAGAAAGATGTTTCCTTTCATTTCAGATTACCATTATGAAAATCAGTAAACAACATTGGCAAAACAAAATTTAATTAATCAATATGTCATAATAAAACTTCACCAATTGTAATAACAACTTTTACAACGTTTTTTCCTGTTCTCTTTCTAATTTAGGATCACATACTATGTTTTGATATTGCTTTCTTATGCCTCTTACTAAAAAATAACTCTGCAGTCCTACTGTCATTCATAACACTGACACTTTTGAAGTATAGACAGTAACTAATTCTGTGGGCAGCTTTGAGATGTTGGCTTTACCTGGTAATTCCTAATAATTATATTCATTTTGTGCATTTGAATTAGGGACACTACTAAAGTGACGTTATTATATTTCAGGGACACATGATGTCATCTGTCCCATTTTTGATGATGTTTTCTCTGCAAATTATTTTATAATAGTAAACTGAAAAATAGTAATCTTTGCAGTGTAAAAAATCTGATACCTTAAGCAAATGATTACTGTTAATATCAGCAGCCACTGAATATTTTAAAGAAAGTACCCCAATAAAGACTCAGGTATCTTAAGAACTTTTCAACTATTCAAATTACACATTGTAAAAGCACGCATGAAAAATATGACTTTGGTCTTTGCAGGAAAAAAATCTCTACTTATCCCGCAGTGCATAAAACCAATAAATTTTGTTGATAATCAATGCACTTTGTGTTTTTTCTAACAAGTGCCTTAGTTTAAATCCTCTCATGACTCCTGTGCCACAGAGAATTAAGAAGTCAGCCAAGATCACTAAGCCCCACTGCAGCACTGAAGTGTGAGTGCAGCCTCCACTGTGCTCAAGGCCAGTGTTCTTTGCTCTGCTTCTGTTTTCTCAAGGCCATGGTGGCTCAACATTAAGCAACCACAACAACCATGAGTAAGGTCGGGTATTAATTTTACTCTCAGGCTAGTAAGCAAAACTTTGCCACTACTTTATTAAAACAGCAATGATGAGTAATAGTAAAGAAGATTATGGACTGAAAGGGACATGGAATGATAAGGGAAAACAAGTTCTATTTCCCTCACACTGAAGGCCTGATAATGGACAACTGGTGTTGATCTTACTGCCAGTTTTTCTGTCTTGACTCTGCTTGCAAGCACAAGCACCGTTTTCAAAGAAAGCAGGAAGCTGTGTTTCACTGGAGATAACAACTTCAAAGCGGCAGCTATCTATAGCACTTTGCTAAGAAAAACCCAAAGCCTCCAAAGAACCCCACATTCTCTGTTTCAATCATCTTCAAGCTCTAGATCAATCTCCTTTTTTGGCTAGAATCCCATTAAGTGAATCTTCAGGGAAGCTCATGCTTCTCATGAAGTTTCCAGAGCGAGGATGAGGAGTGGAACCAGCCAAAGAGAATTTCAAAGAAGGTGGCTGCTAGTCTATAAAGGCTAAGTAAGTGAATGGGAATCTTTTTCTTCCACATTAAATCTGCTGCAACTCACCTACACTTGTGAAGATAGCAAGAAGAGAGAGCTATTTTGCAAGTTTCGATTTTTGCTGCTGTGGAAGAAGGCTAACTGAATTTTCTTAAATCATCATATGAATTCTATGTAGATTGGATGGGGCTAGCAACAACCTCATAGGGGGGAAAGGAGCCCTAAACATTGAAAAAATAGTGGAGCCTTTGAAAAGTAGGTTGCAGTCACAAATGGAAATGATTCCAAAGTATAGATGTCTTTCTCCTTCTTGGTCTCCCTGTAGAGTGGGTGAGCTGGGGAAGAGGAGACAAAGCCATTCAGATTGCTTTCTTCTTATTAACTACTGGCTCATGCTCTGTCCAACAGCATCCACATTTATTCTCTCTGCCTGGGTCACTTAGTTTCCTCTTTGCCCTCAAGGTACATTACTTTCACCTTTCTGACCCCAGAGATTTGACCTATTTTCTCTCTTCTTTATACTTGTCACCTTAACTTTGCCATTCAGAAAAAAAAAAAAGCCAAGAAACAACTCATTGTTGGAGTAGAGCTTAGCCTACTCAACTACACACTTCCTGCTTCGCTTGCACATTAGCAAACAGTACCAACAATGAAAATCCACGAAGCAACATATGAAAGCAGGAGTGCCAATTCTGCACTCAAACAGATTTATATGTGAACCAGTGTTCTCTGACTAAAATTGTATGATCTTAGTTCCATCTTGAGCCTTACTATCCTCATCTCTAAATCTTGTACAGTAGAATTTCTCTCAAAATATATATAAAGTACTTAGTGAGGACGTATTAAACTGTAGTTCATAGTAGTTCATAGTGTTAATATTTTCATGGTCATTCTACTCACATCATTGTTGTAATCACCATTCTTATTGTCCTTAATCTTTATGAGAAAGCAGGCAAGATATAAATACTTGGGCTTAGAAACTTGTAGAAATTTCATAATCTTGAAAAATTTTCAGTGTTTTCCTCTTGGAGTATCTTTTGCAAAGGAAAGAGGACCAGCAGGTGGAGGGGAAGGGGATGAAATGATAATCAATCAGTGCTATATACATATACCAACTCCGCATGAGGAATGCAATCATTATGTACCATAAGCTGCACTAATAAAAATGGAATGCAAGGATTGTTGAAAAATACGCTGTTCTTAAATTTAAAATGTATTGCAGTGAAAGACACCTTGCCATTCATGCCCCCTCAAAGAATTCTCTCTCACTTATCTCTTTGTTCTTGCCACTTTCTGAAGTAGTTCTGGAGTCTTTTTTTTATGAATGTCTTTTTGAATTCCAATCAAAAATATAGTGAATGCTGTTGCCAAGTGCCATCCAAGCGAAAGGCAATCTCATAACAAAATTATGATGTTGTCTCTCCCAGCTTTCTTCACTTAATATGGCAGAGAGACTTCTGGCTCTTCTACAAAGTCAAAATGACTATGAAGCATAAAATATCTGAACTATTTCAGGGCATGCAACCACAACGTCCATGAGTGTCTTCCAGGACTGCTTCAGACAGTGTCAAGAATGATTTGATACGCAAGGGCTGGGGTTCCAAGCCCAGAGTGCGGGGCTGGCCCCGCCCACGGGGAGCGCTGAGACAGCCTTTGAGTCGGGGCGTGGTGGCACGGGCCTGTAATCCCAGAGCTTGGGAAGCTGAAACAGGAGAATCACTATGAGTTCGATCTGTGTAATGGGACACTGTAGGTTACTGTACTAAATTTTAAAAAATTACATAAATTTCTTTGAAGGGAAGGGCAGTAATTTGAGAAAGAGCAATTCAAATGTAATTTGTAATGCAATATCTTCTAAAGTATCAATAGTCACTATATTTTTTCTATCATACTGTGTATATCATGATTCCTTTACCTAACTGTACTTCTGTTACTAAAGGCTAATTTATCAGAAGAAGATGTTAAATTTGCATAAAGGAAGTAGTAAGAAGTTCCATGGTACCCCCAACACCTGGCTCAGCTGAGCCCATGTGAGGTCCGGAAGGAAGTGTCACATGGATGTGGCCACCTGGAATCTTACGGTAGCATCTGGGTTCCCCCTTGCCCTTAGTCAAATGTACAGCTCTCAACGCTTTGACTTACTTCTGTCCTATATCAGCCATTCTATTTTCACATTATGCTGTGTGGTCATGGGCCCTTTTCTTAAATCTGTCCTACCTGTTGTCCTGCTGGTGCCTTTGGAATGTAGAGTGTTATTTTTTGGTCAGCTGCCTGTTCTCTGGACCAAGCAGTATACCTCACATCCAGAAAGAAGGAGTTTATCAGAATTTCTTTGGTGACACTCTGCTACCTCTAGCTCATCCCCTCTCTCTGTCTCACTTTCTGTTCCTCTTCTGTCATTGCAAAATCAAATTAGTATAAAGTCATCAGCATAAGCATTCCCAATCACAAATACACACACACACACACACACACACACACACACACACACACACACACATGCTCCAATGGTTAATTGAGGAAATGGGCTCCCAGAGGAATTTTTGGTGTCTGAGATCTAACAGCACAAGATAACTGCAAAAACAGGGTAGAGGTGTCAGGCCTCCTGGTCATCACTGTCATGAAGTCTCTGTATTCAAGAGTTCACAGTTTCCACTGAGCACTTAAGATCAGGGGAACCCCAGACAGGTGATTCACCGCAGAGTATTACTGTTTTCCCAGGGTCACCTGCACTTCTTTCTCATGCTGTTCTTGGTGAAAACTGCTCCTGACATTGATAGACCACATCCCCTCCTTGTTATTTACACCTCACAAGTGTCTTCCTCTCTTTCCTCCTCACCTCGACCTTTGGCAAACCAGTGCCTCCAAAGTGCCAGCCACATTCATACTAGGTGAGAGTGAGCATGAAGAATATAAAATTTACAAATTTACATCAGACGTGCAGTTGTAGAAGGAACTGAAAGGGCTCATTGTCTCCACCAAAGGAATGATTTCAAGTTCTGGAGTAATGGGAAGAGACATGAATGACTGAGTGTTCAGGTCCCATGTGTTGGAGACATATGCGTGTGTGTGTATGGGGGTGGTGTACATGTGTAGTAAGAAGAGGACCATACTACCAGGCACAACACAGTCCTCTGCAGCTTGTATCTTTGTATGTGCGATGACCCAGATAATTTTTAAATGAAACACTTAAGCAGCAGCATCTTCTCACCCAGGGACTATGGAAAGTCCTGTATCAAAAGTCTTGAGCATGTATTTGTGTCTTCTACAGTACCAGTGATAATAGTAATGGAAGTAGTTTTGGTCAGAGCTGCCAGGTTTATTGATGGCTTACTATAGAGAGGTGAGAAATAATAGGTATCATATTATATGCAGATCAGAATCATGGTGATCCTCCTGTTTTCAGCCTCCCCATCCCTGGGGTTACAGGAGTGCCACGGAGACCAGACTTTCTTGCTGGTTCAGCGCACCCAGGGGCAGAGCTGGCACTGCATGTAGTACTGGTGTTCGAAACTCAACCCCTGAGCTTGCCTAAGCAGCTGCTCAGTTCACTAAGCTATCGTGCAGGCCTAGAAGCCAGACTTCTCACCCCATCCTTTCATTTGTTGAAGTAGTGCTCTCCACACACAATGTCTGAAACTCTTCTGTCATTTGAGAAATATTGTTAGGTTTGAATTCTGACAAAAATGTTTGAAATCTTCAACTTTTCAAATACTGGTCTTAGAGAAATAACTTAAACCATTCATTGTTGCATTTGCAAAACACAAAATATCTAACAATTAGTAGTCTGTTTTTGGAAAAGTGCCTGCATTTTTTTCAGATAAAAATGATAATCTCATATTAGATTGTTTTGGAGTCTCTTTGAAAGTCAAATTTTAAATGCTGTCACCAAAAATTATCTCAGTGAATCTTATAAGCCAGCAAAATGGACACTGACAGTGTAGACCAAATTAAGAAAGAAGACAGAATAAGGAACACACTCAGAACTTACTACATCAAGGACTTCAAAAAACCCAAGTTATTTGACCTGCAGATAAGGATTTGCATCGCAATTTTCACTTGAGATTGGGTGCCATCAGAACAGTCTGACCACACACTGTCATTGTTTTCAAATAGATAAAAGTTTGGTACATTAAAAAAAAAAAACTAATGGTATGTCTTAAGTCTTAAATGGAGGAATAGGCAAAAAACACAGGGTGGCAGCATTTGGAATAATCAGGGAAAAAACATAGCAGTCACAGAAAATAACCTGTTGGCTTGTGAAGTACCAAGGTCTGGAGGAGGTGCTCACCTGCAGATGGGTTGGCCACAGGGTGGAGATGTTGCAGAAGGTATGTAGGTATCACCTTAGGGGGTTGGGCTCTGTCACCTTGACAGTCTTTGTGAACTCTGAGTATCTGTAAGCCTACACACTTGTATTTCTTTGTATCTAGTCTGTGTTGGGTGAGAACTGGTGAAGGGAAGGTTGAAGCTTTCAGAAACATTTATAGGAAATGATCCTAATTTCAAATAGTGCAATCACTAAACGTTACAGCTAAAATAAAGCTTAAAAGAGAACCTTACCTGACTCAGCATAAAAATGGGTACAAGCCAGCTGAGAGCTTAAGTAAGCTTCCTGCGATCATTCACCAAATTCACATGAAGTCATATTTCTTATTTCAAATGAGAGAGAAGATACATATGCATACCCATGAAGGAACACCTGAGGAAATTCCAATTTTAGAAAGAAAGCTGCAGTGAACAATCTCTTTTCTCATATTTTATTTACCTAGCAAATAAGGAGCACAGTTGGATTTCTTCTCCAATTAATCAAATAGTCCATGTTTAGCAAAAGGTAAAGAAGCAAGAAACTCTGTAGATTACCTTCTAAATATCAGAGATAAATAAGTCTAAAATAGAAAATTAGCAAGAACTCAGAAGGCTGCAGAAGATACTACTGAAACTGGTTTGGGAGATATTGGGTAGTGGATGTGGAGCTTCTGAGGGAGCCAAAGAAGCTGATTTCAGGTGAATGTCTTCTTCAGGTAAAAAAAAAAAAAAGAAAAGAAAAGAAAAGAAAAGAAAGAAAAAACAAGGAAGAAAATCCTCAAAATACGTTGAAGTGTCCTGATACAGAGAATGGGTTTCATTGTAGCAGGAGCTTTAGGCTGGGGATGGACAAAAGGAAAATCCTTGCTACTAGAAATTTTGTGGATTAATGTGAAGTACCGAAAATGGAATCAGAGCAACTATGATAAAATAACTGACGGAGACTATTTCTAAAGTCAAATACATTAAGTAATATATAACCACAGAAATGTAAATTTACATGTTTTAGAAGGAAATGATTAATCTGCCCTAAATCCTCTGGTTCTAGTGAGTATTCACATGTTAAACACTAAGTACAAGCTGGTAGTGTTTCTCACCAAGACTCACACAGCTAGATGTACTTATTTTAGTGGGGCTGTGCATGAATGGAATCCTCCCTGCATGCAAAAGTGACCAAGTCTCGTGTCCCAAGCATCATGGTGGTGGCCAGGAGCAGACTTAGGCAAGCCCCAAACAAGTTGCCTATAATTTTGTCTTTCAGAATGAAATTATACATCATCACATCCATTTTTACTGTGTTACTGTGAAGACCTCCAAATCCAGGTCCTTCTCAATTCACTCAGGTTTTCCTTGTGCGAAGCTTAGAACCTGCTCTAGAGTGGTGTGTGACAAATTTTAGGCAAACTAAAGCTAAATTGTGTTTCCTTGCTTTCCTGTAAGGATAAGGTCCTGTAGGTTAATCACAAGCTATCCTGGATTGCACCTGGGGATCTAGTGGGGGGGGGGAGGCAACATGTGAATTTAGTGCAGACATAACTTTGGAAATTTATATTCAGCATTTGCAAGATAAATGGATTAATTTTTCCAGGATTCAATTACTTCAGCTACAACATGGAGGTAACTTTACCTACCTCCAGATTTCTAGGACTATAGTGAGCATAAAAAGAGATTTTATGTACCGATTACCTAACATAATGATTCTCACATACTGTCTAAGTGCTTAATCAATGAAGTGAACTGTCATTATCAACAAATTATTTGCTTTTGTTTCTTTTATTAAGACTTGAGTGAAAAAAGAATCACTTTTTTGCAAACTTTCAGTTATGAGATCTGAGCCTGTAGGGCCCTCTGGGGATTTAGGCAGGATTCTCGTTCCCAGAGAGGAAATATCTGTTAACTATACACCAACATCTTAATAATATGTACTCCTGTTCAGGCCTGCTCCCCTGTAAAATATCATGGAATATAATTATGTTGTTTAATTGAATATAACACCCGTTAACTTGGTGGGTAATTTTCTCAACATGTGTAATATTTCTGTCACTCCCTGTCTTTTTTCTGCAGGTTGGTGGAGCCCACAGCTTTCGGCTGTTACAACTGCAGGGCTGGGTTTTCCCCATCACCCTGTTCTGCTGAACTGCATCTGCAGCTCTCATATAGACTGAGAAACGAGAATGCAGTGCTCAGATCTCTACTACCTCTGTGTCCTGTAAGAAGTTTCGAAGTATTTTATGGTTAATTTTTAAAATGAACATAATCAAGTTTATCTAACTAGTAAGACACCCTTTAGAGAAGAAAATTAGTAGTAAAGAAATAAAATGCAGTACAGATGCTTAACAAAAACTGGAGTCCTTGAAAATCAGTTTGCTCTCTTAGAGTCTCTGGACTCTAATTTGTTGAAGGAGGCTGGACCAGGAGGCCCTGCAGGGGTCCTGAGGACCTAGTCTTTCATTTCTGTGAACCCCTCCATCCATACCGTATTCATGTTATACTTGTAAGTCTAAAGTATCAGTAGAGAAAGAATAAAAGACCTACTAAAAATTTAAAGAAAGACCAACGGTGGACTACAATATGAATTTGGAATCCATCGTGTGCTTGATTATTTTGCTGCAGAGGCCTTTACACAACTAACTTTAAAGCAGGCTGATATGGTAGCACACATCTGTAATTCCAGCATTCGGGAGGCTGAGGCAGGATGGCCATGATTTCGAGGACAGCCTGGAATACATAGTGAATTCAAGGCCAGCCTGAACCACACAGCGAGATCCTGGCCAAAATAATAATAATAATAATAATAATAATAATGATAATAATGTCTTATTTTCTGTGTTCAGTGGCCAATGATGGAAAATTACCCAGGATACTAAAA
>NDGM011192018.1:0-12191 GCA_002564305.1 Octomys mimax | reverse complement strand
CCCATCCCCACGCCCCATACACCCCACGCCCCCACGCCCCCAGGGCATGCAATTGCCTGTCAGATTCAGCCAAGCTTCAGATGTCTCAAGTTAGCACAATGTATTAGCCACCATGGTACCCTTATTCAATGAACGAGAAACAGGTTTATTGAATTGATGACTCGTTGGGCTCATACTCCTCAACGGATCTGGTCATCAAGTTGACTGAAGGGCTCGGTGGGCTCGGAAGCCCTAAGAGGCAGAGCCTCAGCCTCCTGGGAGCTCGTGGTGGTGGCGGGAGGTGGGGACACAGTGTGAGGCCTGTCTGGTGCACGCATCAGAAAGTGCAGCGCCAGCGACGTTCTTTGCTCGTCCTCCTTCCGTGCTCCCTTTCTCTTTTTCCGGGTTCCCAGGAGCCATTGTCCCCTCTGTGCGTCTGCGTCTGCCTCGCCTCGGATCGTGCTCTCCTCATCGCTTGCTTCTTTCCTTCCTGACTCCCACATGTCGTGAGACTTAGCTGCGAGGATCCTCTTTATGCATTTTCATTATAGTCTAGAAAATTCTACCAGAAGTTAAAATGAGCAAGGTTGATCCGCACAACACAAAGCCCAAGATCCTCTGGAAGCCAGGACACGGCTTCTGGACACGGTGGAGCTCATGTGATGGAAGAAGCGAGAGGAAATGCTGACTAGAACCAGCTTTGAGACCATTTAGCGTTGGACTTCATAAAATGTAGAAATGTTAACCTTATTGGAATACAGCTGAATTTTTAAAATGAGAAATATATACATTACTTGCTAGTTTAAATTTTAAATTAAAAACTGTAAAGAGCTATCCTTAGTAGCATGATGATCATTTTCAGATCTTGATCTAGGAGGGAGGAACTGGAATGATAAAGTCAGCACTAGCCTTAAATGAACAGGAGAACAGAGCATTCTGTGCGTTCCTCTCTACCTACCTGGCGCTTTTATTGTAAATTATTTTCCAAGTTCTCTGAAATCTTGCTTCAAATATCTTAGTGATAATTTTTCCATCTCTTAAGTGAGCAGCTCATCTCAGAAGTATAGTAACTGTAGAGCTGAGGACCCTGCACTTATTCATGTATTGTTTAATGCATGTATTTTTTAAATGAATAAATCCAGTGGGGCATAAAATTTTTCCCCTTTTCATTTATGTGTTTGCAACAAAGAATCCACGGCGAAGTGCCCATAGGAGGTACAGGGGTGAGTTTCCAAAATGAACCATCACCTTGGAGTCTCTGAGAAGGAGGCTGAGCTGGGAATCCGGACAGCAAGCATGTCTGGGGGAAGTTCTCCCCCATTGACAACTCTTTTCTTCATTGTTCTGTGATCCCTTTTTTCTGTGAGATTTCCTAAAGATAGTGAAATAGAAAACAGTGAAGATTTCCAAGTGAAAGTTATACCAGTTTTAACAATATTTTCATATTTCAAATCAAAAAGAAATCCTGACATAGAAGTAATGTTTTTGTGTAGGAGTACCGTCTATCTTACTTGCTTGAAACATAACTGTTAAGACAGGGGTGCGTATCGGGCAAACGTTCAAGGTGACAATAGCGGGCCCCATGTCCTGTATTTGAAACTTTAGGGATCTTTAGTGAATCCAGCCAACACTATCAGTGTTTTCCACATCATATGGACTTTGTGTTTTGAAAATTACCTTCAGAGATTTAAGGAGATAAATTGGCTTGCCTGCAAATTCTGTGGTCACTGAGGTGAACGCGTAGCGCTTTGACACGTGCTAATGTCCCTCCTACAGTATGCACATGCCATTTCTCACATGCCAGAAGAGAAAACAGCACTTTTCTCACAGCCCAGAATACCAATGAGGAGGGAAAGGATACAGAAATGTGGCTGCAGATAACCTTTTTCGGGGGAAACTGCAGTGCCTCTCTTACATTAATAAGCCACTGCTTAGGAAGAGATACACAGGATTAAATAGATATCTATTTTTATGGTCTAACAAATGGAGGAAAACATTTCCATAGGGCTTGAAAGAAATATCCTAGGAATTTATGGTGGAATTGAATTTGAGATAAGGTGAATATATCTCAGATCTCCTGCGTGGGTATTATTTTCTTGGCTACACTACTAAAATAATCTTTTTATAGGTTGGTCTTGAAGCATCAGGTCCAAAGACAGCATCTAGCTAAGCTTTTATGTATAAAGATGGAGCTGTGCAAAAGACATCAGGATAGCTTTGGAGAAAATAAACACGCATAAAATGACATCACCTCTCGTCTTTTTCCAGGCAAAGTTATATTTCTTAATTTTCTCTCGCCTCACCAGGCTAGACTACTAGCACTAATGAGATCCTCAAAGGCACCAACAGTGCAATTTCATATGCAGTGCTGAGAACTGGTGAATTTTAAATTCCATCCTTATCATGTCGCACAGTGACCTTGGGTAAATTGCTCACTCCATCTTGTGTGTCACTTCTGAAGTGCGTGATGCCAGCAGAGCCAAGATGCCATGTGTGCCTAGCTCATCCTGCTCGCACTGCGAGGCTCTTTCCATGCCTGAGCCCACCTGGGACTCTCGCTTTGCCTGCAGTAGGCACAGGAGTTGGACCCAGGTGCAGCTCTTGATGTAGAGGACAGGTGGGCTTTGAAGACTCACAGTCAGGCTTACACTTCTGTAGTTTACCAGCTGGATAAGCACGGGCATGATGCCAAAGTTCTTTGAGTAGTAGTTTCTGATTTATTACATGATCATTCCTACTTGTGGAGTTGTTATGAGAATCTGAGGGAAATGAACCCAAAATACCATTCTAGGGTCACTCAAAAAATAACAGCCATTCTTATCCTTGTCTATGAGTGGAACCGAGGGACGCAATTCCTCTAGTAAGTAGTCGCTAGGTGCCTTTTCTGTCTGAGACACTGTGATAGGCACTGATTAATGTCTACATGTGCCCTTGAAGGGTCTCCTGGAAGTACACAGCCCATGACATGTACTGTGATGTTAATTTTATGTCCCAGTGTGGGAGGTGATGGTACCCAGACATTGGCCAAACATTATTCTATATGATTTTGTAAAGGCATTTTTAGTTGAAATTAACATTTAAATCAGTAGGTTGTGGCTAAAATAGATAATTCTTCATAATGGGTGTGGGTTTCATCTCATCAGCATTACTGGAAAAAAACTGACCTTGCTCAGGCAAAAATAAATTCTGCCAGCACATGGCAACATAGCTGCTTCCCTATGATACTGGCCTGTGGCTTGTGCTGCAGATTTTGGACTAGCTATTCCTTAAAGTGTCTGTCTGTCTGTCTATCTATCTATCTACCTACCTACCATCTATCCTCATCTATGTATCTATCATCTATCTTCATCTCTGCATCTCTTCCCTCTCTATTGTCTATCTATCCCTCATTTATCTATTCACTATTGAGATGTAGATATTTATTTTAATATATCTCTAGATTTGCCCCCTAATCTTTCTGTTTCTCTGGAGAACCTTGGCTGTATATGCACTTTGATGTTTTCTATCCTACTTTCTCAGAATAGTTCCGATTTCTCAATTTTCAGTTTAGGAAGAGTGAACTGATCCACTGAGTTGACCTCATGGTGGACTAACAGGTTGTGACTTTCAGGGTAGAAAAATGCTCCACAAAATTATACCTTTCCATTTAAATATTGCACCTAACTCCCCTCCTTAAATCTTGTTGCACTTTTTTCTTGGTGTCATAAAGTACATCTTTTTTTTTTTTACTTTTGTATTTTCTTTTTATTTTTTCCCATAATTTTATTGAGAAACAAATAGCAATGAGGCAGTTTCAAATCAAATTGGTAGGACAGTTTCAATAATTAACACATTGCATACATTCTTTCTAGTGGTTAATTAACCATAAAGTACATCTTTGATCCAGCACCTTCAGAGACATCACTCTGGAAAAGGACTTTTGTGGTGAAGTGCAACCATTCCTTAAAACTTTTATTGTAGGTTTTTCCAATTTGAATAACAAGGAAAAATATTCCTCTATGGACACATAAAGTTAAAAAGTAAATTGTCTAATTTTTATCAGTTAGATATTCTAAACTATAAAGATTAATTTCCAATAAAACAAAAAAAATTTAGTCACCTCTAAAAAGATAGCTTCAAAAATTTTTATGTATAGGAAGATACATTTGAAAAGTAAGTGACTACTCATAGTGGCCAAAGCTGGAACAATTTCCGCAAAAAAGTAACTACAGTAAAGTATATTGGACTATGACTTAAGTCACAAAATGTCCTCACAAGTCTATATTAATACAAATAAATTATGTAATAAATACATACAGAAGAGAAAATTTCCTTGCACAGGAATTTCACGTAGGCAGCCCATGTTGAGAGGTGGAATTCAGGATTCCTCCACCTCGCCTGCCCCTTGCTTCACCCCAGCCCCTGCTGAGCTATGCCTAGTAACTTCCAAAGCACAGAGCAAAGGGCCCTGCGACCTGCAGCTTGGAGTAGAGGCCTGGTGAATGTTGTCTCATCAAGGCGATCAAATGTAGTGTCATCGGTGACAGGTTATGTTGATAGCGTGGGTTCTCTACTGCAACACTTTGCTTCTGTGGTTTTCCAGCCTAGGGACCATGAGGCCAGTGCAGCCAGGAGAAAGGCATTAAGCAAACCCAAACTGAGTGAGGTTTTGCAAAACTATGACCAGTGATCCTCAAAACTTCCAGGTAACTAGGGATAAGGAAACCTGTACCTGAAAAACTGTCACAGACCAGAGTGGCGAGATAGATACAGTGACTAACCTAACAGGGTACCTAGAATGGATCAGGAAAAGGACATTGAACAAGAGAGTGACGGATATATGAATTAACAGTTGAGTCCAGTTAATACCGTTGTTTGTTTCCCAATTGTGACAAATTTGTCCTGGTGCCTTAGAATGAAAGGGACATGGGATAGGGTGAGGTAGAAATTCTCTATACTAACTTTGCAGCTTTTCTTTAAATATAGAACTATTGTAAAAATCTTTCCTCAAAAGAAATACTGTTACAGAAAAATGTGTTGTCAGTGAATGAATATAACTTGAGACTGTCAGGAAGTGGTGATTCGCTACGTGTGAACTGCTCTTTTTCTTGTTGTGCTCATAAGGAGTAATTCTTCCAGTCTCATTGCTCTTAAAATTTTATGGAGCATATATTTAAAGGCTCCTGCATTTCATATTTTATACAGCAGCAACGTTTTATTGAGCAAAGTTGCTTGTTCCACCAATGTCAGTATTTTAACAAAATTCATTAAGCAAGTCACTTTGTGATATTTTTTAGAATCTTCTTTGAGAGAAAAGGAAAATTTGACAAGAAAATGTAATGTATCATTTTTAAAAAGTACCTGGGAGTTTTGATTCAAAATAGCAGGTATTAATTTTCATCTTGGTTTGCATTTCATTTGAATATTACTCATCTATTGTAAATTGGCACTAAATTGCTCTTTTTTTTTCTTTTTTTACAAGGTGAAAAGGAAGAGTCAGCTGTGGGATGAGAAGTTGCCACTTCCACATAACACCTACAAATTCTATTTAGTGGCTCTACACGTCATCAAGAAGGTTAGGCAAGGATGACCACGGTTTCCATCTTTAAGTAGCCATATTCAAGATTGAAGCCTCTTTTGTCCCCTGAGGAATTCAATGTTGACATTTTTAAAGTAGAAGAATATTTTCAGTTAAAGGCATGAAAAATTTAAGATTTTTCCTCCAAGGTTCTTTCTACCTCCAAAATTTCTACAACGTCGTTAGCAGACTGGCTTAGTCCAAGTTCGCTAATGTGGGGATGAAATCTCCCAGCTTTGGTGACGAAGTACAACGGCTTGTCTCCCCCTCAGCTTACAGCCAGGGCAGGCCTGAGGGCAGAGCCTGTGTTCCGCACGGTCACCAAGAGTGACACTTCTCCCACTAGTGGTCCTACGCACCCTACTCTGGCAGAGTAAAATGGGTCTGTACTGGTAAGTATAGAATAGTGCCCAGGAAAAAGGGCAAATGGGGTTTCCCTTGCAATTGCAAGACAGACAAAAGACCCTTCTGGCAGGCTTTGCCATCTGCATGGTGCCTTTGGATAAGGATACAGAGCTACCTCTGAGTGAGGGGGCACCAGAGACACGGAGTTAAACACAGGACTAATGTGGAAGCATTGGGTTGCTCGACTTGCTGTAGTCCACTACTCCACATGGAGCAGGAACAGCCTAGGTGCTTTTCCTAATTGTAGGTTGTGAACACTGCTCTTGCCGCCAGTAAAAACCACTTATGATGTCTCTTGAGGTGCTGACTAGGTGACACCAGCAGTATGTGAGACGGGTTCTTCCGGCTGGTGGGCTGAGATTCGTCCGTGCTAACGAGGCCTGGCTCAGGTGGGCCTTCAGGTTAGGTTACTTCAGATACGAGCTCGTCATTCTTGGGTGAGGGTGAAGGCTAACTTAAGCACACAGATTGTCTATCACAGTTTATGTGAGGTACCCAGGTGTACACTACAGATGATATAATAAATGCTCATAATTTTTTATTGTATATTAATGTTATTTTTGACATTTGGTGACTCCCAAACCTTTCTGCCTCTATTTGGCAGCTATTCTCTTTTACTTTTCATAATCTCTCAGTGCCTCTGGCAAGTGAGATCCTTTAAAATATTAAAGAGAGGACACTGGGGTGTGACCCTGGGAAAGGCAGGACAGGTGAAGTTAATATGGATTGTTGTGATCCAAATAAAAAATCTGAAATATCACTGATGTAATTGCAAAAATACAGATTTTTTTTTTTTTAGTAACAGTTAATATGTGTCCATACCATGGAATGAGAAGATTATGCTCCTTCATTATTTCCTTTCACTCTGAGGTTGTCAGACACTTTCTCTATGAAAGATCTTTTAACTGTTCACTTTTTTTTTGTACCAAGAATTGAACTCGTGACTTTGCACTAGCTTGGTAGGTGCTGCCGCTGAGCTATATCCCTGGCCCCTATTCACATGTTTTGTCTTTTGTCTTGATTGAGGTTAGGTGGATTCCTAGATTTTAGAAATTTTTTTCTTTTGGTGAGTCAATCTGTTTATTAGGTAGGTAAACCAGGAGCAGCACTGAAGTCCTTTGCAGGCAAAGACCCTCAGCTGAAATTTCTCAATATGACCTAGAAACTCTGTTCATTGGTGATCCAGTGCATATGGTGGGTGTTAATAATCAGCATTGTTGGAGAAAAATGTTTAAAATTTTCATATAGAATTTGCAGGTTTCCATCATACATTTTTTTTCCCTCTGTGGCTTATTTCAAGGTCCCAAGTTGACCTCATGAAGGTAGATCTGGGAAGAGATGAACATACTCTACTATCTCGAGCCGTTGTGGGCTGGCTCTGCACACTGTTGAGCAGCCCCTCCATCTGGCAGGCGGGCACGGGGAGGGGAGATCTGGGCTGCCCCTCATCCTTCCTCACAGTAATGCTGGAACAATCCATTACAAAGGCACACAGCTTGCACAGGTCTGAGTCAGGTGCCGTTCACTGTCACACCTGAGGGGCTCATGCCTCAAGCTGCACAGCCATCAGCCTTGCTGTGGAATGACGCTTCAGGGACAAAGATGAATTCTGTTCTTGGGAAGCAAGAACACCTAAAATGAAGAGTTTTGAAATTCGAAGGTGAGTGCCATTTGTTGCAAATTTTGATGGCACTTTAATTTATATGGCTACTAGAATGACGATTAAAATAGTCTGGAATTAAATCACTGTATATAAATGTTCAATAAAAATAAATTCATATGCATCACACCCCAAATCCAGGTCATTTGCCTACAAACATAGTCACTCTGTTTGAGATATACAAATTACACTCAGGCATTAGTAGCAAATAACTAGAGAAAATCTATCATAAAAGCCTGTAGAAAATGTTATAACTCACTTTGGGTTCTAGGTAATATCTTATTTATAGATCACCTTCCTAACAAGAATTTATAGGCTTTAGGATAGACTTAACATTTACATGCTAATGAGGAAATCATTAAATATCGTATACTGCTAAGATTGTGAAAATGAATAAGAAGACAAATTAGCTTAGATTGAAGAAAATTAACACTGCATTGTTCCTTTTGTTTAAAAACATTAAGCAGGAAGTGACTCAGGATACCCTAGGAATATCACTTTTAGTCAGATTATTGTACAATACAAGAAACAACTTCCCAGGATAAATTCATTCAGCATGTATCACATATGCACACTGAAACACAAAAAAAGAGAAAGTCAGAAAAAAAGAGAGAAACAAAAGATTGCAATTGATTGGCTCATAGTTGACAGTTGAGAAAATAACTCCTAAGTGTAATCATTTCTTCTCCAGTATCCTTTCACTTTAAAGCATTTTCATACTGGTAAAGTATGTTCAAAGGTACAAGTCAAGCCTGTAGTCCAATGCTTATGTAACCAAATCGCTTAATATTCTTCTTTATGAGATCTCGTATTTATGCACATTTTAGAAGGCCTTGCACATACCAAAAATAGAAGTAATATTCTTCTGCATTAATTTTTTGTGTTTTAAAAAATCTTTAATTTGGATTTAATGCTGACAGTGGTGATAATTTGTATGTCAACCTGGGCGGGCCACAGGTACTCAAGTATTTGGTCAAAGATTAAACTCAGTGGGACTGTGTGGTGCTTGGATGAGATTAATATTTGGATCTTCAGACTAAGTGCATCAGCTTGCCCTCCCTAAAGTGCGTGACCTTCATCCAATCAGCCAAAGGCTTGGGTAGAAAAAAAGCTATAGCTCCTCTGAATAAGGAGGAATTTCCGTCTGTCTGACTACTTTTGAGCTGGGACATTTTTCTGCCTTTGGGCTTCACATGAATGGTCATCTCTTTCAGGGTTGCAGGTTCACAGGCCTTCATCCTGCAGTTACACCCTGGACTCTCCCTAGCCTCCAACTTGCTACCTGTAGGTTTTGCGACTAGTTAGCTTCTGTGATTGTGTGAGCCAGCCACTTACAACCAATCTCTCCTGTCCCTCACCCTCCTATCTATCTATCTATCTATCTATCTATCTATCTATCATGTATCTGTGCATGTATACATGTACATATGTATGCATGTATCTATCATATTATCTATTTTCAATTCTCTGTCTCCAGACAAGCGTAATAATGCAATAATTAATAAGCATCTAACTAGGCATGCCATCCCCATGACTTAATGAATTATTTCAACATTTTGAAAATCCTCTTTTAATATTGGCTAAACTGTCACATGTATTTTGACTTGATTTCCAGATTCATGTTGTGTTCCATTAATCTCTATCTACTCTTTATCAGTAACACATTATTTTAATTATGATCACTTGATAGATGTTTAATATCAAGTGGTGCTTGTCCAAATCAGTTTGAAACTTGGGCCAATTAGTTTCAAACAAAGTTTGAAGACATTGTTACTGTAACACAAATGAAGTGTGAGCTGCGGTTTGACTATTTAGAACTCTTCTACCCCAATCAGGCAAAGACACTGACCTTTTTAACCTTTTCTTTCTTCTTTCCCTCCTGCCTTGCCTACCTGATTGGGAGTCCTTTATTCACATAGAACCTTCTCAAGAATCAAACACAAAGTATGGACGTTACAAAGGAAACTGTCCTGATTGCTAGTGGGCTGCCAGGGGTCCTCCCTCCCCATTTTGGCTGTCTTCCTACTTATCTTTAGCTATTTTTCTGTGTTCCAGAAAGCCCTGCTGAAAAACTACGCTCATAGATTTGTATTTGCAGTCCCAAGGTGGTGGTTTTATTCTTTGCATTTTCACAAATCATGACAACAATTTAAATAGCACTGTTAATACCACACTTAACCTAATGCATTTTCAATGTCCTCTTTAATTTTTTCCAGCCAGTGGAAAGGGAAGATGCAAAGAGATTTGTAGAACTGCTGCATATTACGTTACCTCCTGAGTGGATTATTTGCTTTCTAAATGATTGTACATTTATAGTCAATCGTCATCAGCAGACAACACATCAAAAGCAACTCCAGTTTCACATTGCAGAGGACGGGATTCTGATTTGAATGGTGTTTATCATAGAGAATGCTACTAAATCCAGTTTATGGAAAGATTATGCCATTTAATTTCCTTTTAGAGAGCGGGATATGTGTTCATGAGGAAGTGCATTAGCTATTAGGAAAGGGATACAGCTGTCTGTCTGTGTGGTTTCCAAGAAGCCTGGGCTTGCTGCATTGGCCAAACCCAGGCAGATTTTTGTTTCTGATGGAATCCAAATGAAAGAGCCTCTGCTTGGGAGGCTGAAAAGAGCAGGATCACTGTGAGTCTGATCCATGTTGTGAGACGCTGTAGACCCTGTACTAAATACATTAAAAGAAAAAGAAAGAGCCTACGACTTCGGTGAGCTCCAGGCCAGATTCTGACAGTACCTAGGTGAGTGGCTGTGCGGAGTAAGTCCTGGAACCTGTCGGGGCCACAGGTGTGTCCTCGTAAGGTAGAGAACACTGTGAGCCTCAACTTACAAAACTCTGTGGCCATGAGGAGTTGCTTTCATTGCACCAGGTGCCCTGGATCAGTAGGGAGGGTGAAATGGCACCAGTGAAGGCTGTGATGGGGAGCAGGCCCAGAGCGTGGGGAGTGCGTGGGGAGCGTGTGGGGAGCAGGACACAGAGCTTCCTTCTGTGCCAGCTGCAGAAGCATGCCTGTGTGGGGTAAGGGCCGGGGACAGACAGTGGTACCAGCTGGAAGGCCTGCCAGGTGAAACTCCATCATCTGGAGGGTGGGTGTAGTGGGGCAGGAGCTCTGTTCAACTTGGGGGCATATTATTCCACTCAGCTTCTTTGTAGAGTGAGAATTACAAACCCAAACCTGGAAATTCCTTGTGTTCTGCTCACCGTTGCATGGCTTGCCTGTTGCCGAGGCTGGGGAGTCTGCCTCTGCCTCACAGCTTGCCTGCATGGTTCTACTTTTGCATTTTATCTTTATTACAATTCTAACAAGGCTCTGAAGCAGCAGTGAAGTGAGGGAGGCTTCGGTTTATGTTTCAACAATTTTTAGTGCTCAAGTTTTGTCAGTTTGGGAATGAAAACTTCTAAATCTAGCTGGAATGATCAGTAGCCATTTTAGTTTTCCTCATTATTTCTTCATATTAAAACAATAACTTTTAATATTATAAAAATTCCATTCTCTGGCCAAAGCATGGATGAATACCAAGTTTTGATTTTTGGCTGTGAAAACTGATTATCATTCTAAGGTATAAAATTCTGGGCACTGAATTCCAAGCCAACTGGAAGGCCGAGGAAGAGGCCCGGCTGTGAAAGTCTCCACTGCCCTCTCACTGATATGGACCTGCTTCATGTCTCAACTAAGAATCCGGCTTTAATGACTGCCAACTTAATGTGATAATCACTAAAGGTTAATGTTTTGTTCCCTGAGAACACCTGCCTAAGTTCAAAGAATATTACTGAACATCACTTTTAGGGAGTAAGGCGGTGGGTTTGAGCTAGAGGTTCAACTTGTCAGATGTGCCTCACGGTGCCACACAGGCCACTGCCACCTCTTTCGGCTCACGGACACATCCAGGTGTAGCTACAGCTCCACAAAGTATTTCAGATCAGTGAGAGGCAGTGGGCCAGGAAGACTGAGAAGCAGACCTAACAGCAGGGGCATCGTGAAAATCCCAACAGACACCTGAGTTATTGTCACTTTTTTACGCATAGTGTAGGAGTCACATGAATAGGGTATTAGTCTTGGATGAAATTCATCCTCGTGGTTCCTTGGCACCACTATAAAAGTTTTAAAAATGTTTGTCACTCTCTCAAAATCACATTTCTTAGACTTGGGAGGGAGAGGGTGAGGGAGAGGCAGATGGCAGTAACCAAATTTCCAAGACAAGTTATATAGGGCTACATTGTTTTAAAAGGAATTTAAGAGCAAGAAGAAAACTCGTGACTGTGTTTCCAGTACTTTCTGTTCCCTGGGAAAGATAGCTGGAGTTCCTTAGCTTGGGAAGCTCTGATCTATACCTTACCTTACACAGGCTCTGAGTCTGCATCTCACAGCAGGTAAGAACCTTGTTCCGGGCCTATGTCCCTTAGATGGTGCTCTGTTCTCCTGACAGACACCTTGCCTCTGTCTCACGTCTTTTACATCAAGCTGCTAGCTAGATTAGGCATCCCTCAGTGGCTTGGTAGTATGCTTAGTTGTCTGTGTTACCTTCCCATCTACAGGCTCTCTGATGGCATAAATCATATTTGAAAATTTTTT
>NDGM011192017.1:0-10787 GCA_002564305.1 Octomys mimax | reverse complement strand
TCCTGAGTCTTCACTGACCTTGAAAGGCTAGGGTCAAAATGTTGGCTGTCCTTGTAGCCCTTCCATTTCTCTAATAAATTTTATAAGACATTCCTAACAGAAATTTAGAGTGCTGACTAATAGCTGCTTTTCTGGCCAATGTATTGTTATGAAACTCAAACACAGAATTAGAAAAATAAATGAACTGATATGGATCATATTGTGAATTAATAAAGCAAGCAGTGGTGTCATGTTCTGTGTGCACACTAAAGCATAGGAGACCACACCAACTCCTAGAAAGAGTAACGAACTTTCAGCCCCAAATATTATCTGGAATATCAGGGATCAGAACAGCTGCACCTCTCAAATGATGTTGCAGATTATTGGGTCTATAGGATGCTACAAATGATGGTGCTATTGTCAAACTTTCCATTCTTTTTGCTAATGAACAAATTTGTACATAAAATATACACACACACATACACACACACACACACACGAATTAAGCTCAAAGCAAGAACTTACTAAATGTATTTTAATAAAATTTATAGTGTATGTTCTAGGATTGATTGCAGTTAGTTCTACACCACACTTCTACTTTGTTTTCCCTCCAGAATGTGTACCAAAACCACTCATTTCACCAAAGCACATAAATATATACATTCAAATGCACATAATAGAGAATGTACATGGGGAGATAATGTAAAGAAATGCTACTTATGTCCTTTATTGGTAAGATTCATGATGCCCATTACTATATAATAGGCTTTAATAGTTCTACAAAAGCAAAAAAAGTGTAGCTCAGTATTTCTAAAAGTTTTATTACCAAAAACCCTCTTTTTTATTAAATGGGATATCCATGAAGCACAGAGCTTGTATTGGGAATTTATAGGTGTAGAAAAATATTTAATCACTTATATTAAGTGAAAAAAGGTACATACATACACACACAAAAAATAGAAAACAAAAGTCACAAAAGAGTACATATATATGATCCTAGTTTCAGAAGGTAATCAACATACTGGTTAGCCTTGTTTTTCCATAATACAAACTTTTGTCAGAAAATAACTAGTTATTGATAAAATTTTTAGACACTTAATATTGTTTTATTTGGCAGGAAAGGAAGGTAATAGAGTAGAACCCATTTTCTAAAGTTTCCAAGTGTTCAGCTCTCCATTAGGGTTATAATTGGAGACAAACACCTTCAGTGAGTGACGGCCCTGTCTTGCTATGCCAGGTGTTGAAAGTTGATTACTAAATGTCATGTGAAATGCCCCAGGCTCCTAGTTCTACTCCTAATTGGTGCACCTGAAAATATCCACTGAACTGAGATTTGAATCACCTGCATAATTAGCGCAGCATATAACAAGAACTGAATGTAAAGCAAAGTACTACTATGCTTTTCCTTCCCAAAGCTGACTCTAAGCAGTTGACCAATACTATTCAATCTTGTTTGAAACTTTCTTTCCTTCTCGTGTGAATAAACTTGGTTTTTCCCTTGCTATAGCATCTTAAGAAATCAGAATTTAGAGAAAGTTTCCTGTGGCAGAGGAAAACCTCAGGGGTTGACAAACATGACAGGGCCTATGGCTTCCACTGTAACAGCGCTCGTAATTCAACAGGTAGCCCTGAATAAATGCAAGGATCAGGATTCACTCATGTTAGCTGTGCAGGGATGTGGCTCTGAGGCCCAGGCAGTCAGGGTGGTAAGAAGTGTTGGACAGCTGGAGAATAATGTAGTACTGAGGAGACTGGACAGGCAGTGTAAATAAATCAACCAAGAAATGGGTGTGTGTGCCTGTGTTAGGCACTCATAAAAAATACCAAAAGAGGAGGTATATGACCAGAGGGCTCACACTTGTGAAGAAAGCTTGCTTTCTGGTTGGCTAAACAACATACCTAGAAGGAAAATTTTAAAAAATAAAAATAAAAACAGCATATAATTTAGTTCTGACTGACTGGCACAGAGCCTGGAAAATAGGCACTTAATAGGTGTTTATTGAATTTAATTAGATCTATAAGCCATCAGAGGGCTAGACAGACTCTCAGAGTCACACAGGAAATGAGGATTCCTAATAACAGACAGAAACAATGGCATAGAGAGTGAAATGAAATTGTGGGCCAAGCTGGCAGAACGCAATAAGAGAAGTTTATAAACACAAAAGCAATAGTTACATCTAAGTGGAAAAGTGTTTCAGATCTACTTTCATGTTCTAAGAAGTTAAATAATAAACAAAATAAGTCCTAAGACCTATGATTTCTACTCAGATCAGAAGAGAGGAGATTTGAAAGAGGCAATCTAACAATGAGTCTATTTTAGTGTTTGTCCTCCAGCTAGCATGACCATAGCCTTTCGAAACAATTGTCACCATTTGATGTCTAAGTCGTGTGAAAGGCTGAAGAGAACCACATTAGGAAAACAATTCATTTACTCACAAAGTCTAGTTGGATATTTGACCACTCTAAAAAATGAATTATGGTGGTTCTAATATATTTTTAGCCATGCATTATAATAAAAAGCCATGTAAAATGTTATTTGCTATACTTTAAACTATTAACTCTAGTCCAATAAAGATGTGTGAATTCACAGGTGTGTTTGATAACGTGAGCTTTCTATCTGACACATGGAAGCCAGTGACATAAACAAGCATTGTTATAAGCTTTGAGTGTAATCAACTGAACAGGCTGAACAGATACTATCACATCGGTGTCATTCACAGAAAGGAGGTGATCATAATGGAAGGTTTTTATTTCTAGGTACGTATTCCAGATGGCCCTTCTGTCCACAGGAGGTGAACCTTCTCCAAATGACCTTTCATTGCTGATGACCACATGGTAAATTTCTTTTTTTAATTTTATTGAGAAACAAATAGCAATGAGATAGTTTCAAAAGCGATTAATAGGACAGTTTCAATAATTCATGCATCGCATATTATTGTCTTGGTGGTTATTCATAGTACAAGATACAGACATGATATCCTGTCCACAAACACTATTAGTATAAATCTTTCTAGTCATTGAATTAAGAGAAAGTAGCTGTATATCTATAGGACACTTGGCAAATTTCTAATGAGTCTAACAGTGTGAACTTTGATTGTATGATCAGAGCCCGCTGCCCATAAGCTTACTGGTTAAATAGCAGTGTTCCACTCAACTTCTTGGCTGTCCATGGCAGTGCATGTTTTACACACATCAGAGATGAGTGAAAACCATCATCGCTTGATATGTAACTCTTAGATCTCCATCACAAAGTCTCAACATTTCCAGACAATAAATCAAAATTCAGCTTTATCACTAGTTATATAAGTTACAACTTCAACTGTATGTATTTGTACAATGTCAGGCATAGAAAAGTCACTTCTTCCTTCACACATTTGTCTTCCCTGCTGGTTGGGGGAAACTGGACCCTGCAAAGCAGGACCTACACAATGTGGGTGGTGCCAGCACAATGGCAAAAGTATGTGTTCATGGAGTTTTTGCTGCAGATTATTCTTTATAGTGAAGATAGGGCAAGCACATTGAACCATGGTTTGTGTAGACTGAATTGCTAATTAGTCTTGGAATATTACAAACTCAAAGAAAAATCTGCACTTTAGAAGGAGTAAAGAAAGAAAAAACTTGCTTATAGTTTATACTACAATTTTCTTAGATTAATAAATTACTTACCGTCTCTTTCTACCTGGAATATTTGAGAGAGCATAATACAGGCCTTTGGAACTCCAGAATTATTTCTATGCACAGTTTCACCACTTGCTTACTTCCATAAAAACATTTTTATTCCTGAAGTAATTACTCCAGATAAGAAAATTTCCCATTGAAGTTGACCCACTGAACACATTTTGGCAGTGCCTCTTGATGAAAGAATGAGACTCAATATCAGGACTTGTTTTCTTTGCAAAGACAGATACCACCAATGTTGCCCTGCATTCGCAATGGAAATCGTCACTTGGGCACTGAATCCAGCCACAGAGGATTTGGCAAAACAGCTGTAACCTCTGCTCTCTCCTCACCAGTGAAAATCCCGCCACAGTTTTCCATCTGTTGGTGACCTCCATTCCAGATTACCTCAATGCCCTTTGCTCAGAGCTATGGTTAAGGACCTCCCAGAAGCTCCAGCTGTTGGTACAGAATGCATCAGTTGTCTAATATTAACAGTCAAAGGCTGACATGACTGAGTGTCTCTGAATCTCCAGGGGCCATGTGGCCAGTTGTCCCAAGCCCTTTCATCAGCCAGTCACTGAGTTTTTCAGGAAATATATTAAGCCTGTTCATATTTTGCAACTTGTGAACCTCCACAGAAGATGAGCAACTGTAGACAAGGAAGTTGACTAGATACACATACACTCTTGAGAATGTACAGGTGTACATGGGTATGTGGGTAAGCTCTGCACACCTTTAGCTCTGCACAATGAATTAGACAGAAGAAAGCATGACTCTTTCAAAGATGGGTCATGGTATGCATATGTCTGCCACCTAGAGGCTAGGGATTCTACAGCAAGATGGTCTTTTCATCCATGTCCTATCAGCAAACAACTAAGATTTTGAGTAAAATAAGTATGACATATCAATTTCCAGCAGATTTTGTAACTAGATTTTGCTTCTTTCTGGTCTGCAATGACATGCAAGATTATGACCTAGTGTCCCAGGTCTATTGACTATAGAAATATGATTTAAAAAATAGTAAGCCAAAATGTCCTTCTCTTGATATGGCTCACTTCCAAAGTTTGATTTTGTAAAATAATTGCTTGAAAATCAGAGACAGATCCTTCAGAGTACCAATTATGTACAAGGCTTGGAAGTAGTTAGTGGTTATCTGGGTTCATATTCATCCAGAATTTTTGGTTTGGACTACTCAAAAGTTATATAAAACTGGGCATTAGGAAAAAAATTCTATGACAAAAATCGAGTACAACTAAAATAGCATGTTGAGTATACTACATAAGAGTTTGTTCAAATAACTAACTCAATCATGTGTTATTTTGTGATTACTTCTATTTCACTCAGAAAAAATCAGTTATGACTGTTGACAGCAAATAGGAGAATCATAAATCAATGCTAGCACTAAAGAGTCTACGAAGTAGGTAGAGTGATGTTTTTAGGTACTGAGGTGAGATCTTCCACTGTCCAAATAGTAAAATGTCATCAGGCATTTTATGTCAATGAATACTCATAAATTAAGAAAATTAAATGATTTGAAAACATTCATGGTTTTAGCATAATTAATATGATTAATCCAGACAATGTACAATACCATAGCTATTAAAATAACTCATTATAGTAAAAGTTACAATCCATTGTTCAACAGTGAACTAAGCCATTCATGAATTCATAATGTGATGGCATTGTTGGTAGATATTCAAGATGGGGTCTAATTGAAGTGGATTTGGGAAGAATTTCTTGTCCCTGCTCCCTTCCTCCCAGGCTTTTTCTTTCTCTTCCTCTTTTTTGGTTGCCATGGGAAGAGCAGTTTTCCTTCGCTGCTCCCTTCTTCTTCTCCATAAGCTTAAAAGAAGTAGATCAGCCAACCATGGACTAAAACCTCGGAAACCGGGAGCCAAAACAAACCTTTTCTCTTTGAATTGATCATTGGATTCTTGTTGGACCTCTTCAAACTGGAGGACTCATGGTAGGACTATCAGGAAAGAAGGAAGGAAGGAAGGAAGGAAGAGAGGAAGAAGGAAGAAAGGAGGGAAGGAAGAAAGGAAGGAGAGAAGGAAGAAAGGAAGGAAGGAAGGAAGGAAGGAAGGAAGGAAGGAAGGGAGGAGAGAGGGAGGGAGAGAAGGAACAGAAGGAGAGGAGAGGAGGAGGGGAGGGGAGGGAAGAGAAAGAAGGGATTCTGTCATTACAGCCACTTCCATTTTCCAATCAAAAATCTCCCTTGCTGTTGCCTTCACTGTTGCTCATATTTGACTCAACATCATTACCTCCTCCATATCCAGCAAGTTTGACCTAAGCTCTGCTCACTAGAGTAAATTTGGCGGCTCTAGGGAAATCTTAGGTCACTTTTACTCCAATGAACACCATTGCACCCAGATCACCCCGGTCACAGTGCCATGTTCACAGAATAATTCAGAATTTGAACCAAATGGAGGCTCATGGAGACTCTAAGCAGCCCTGAGAATTGCTGGGCCTCTCTGAAGATGATGACGCCAAGATCCTAAACCTAGTCTTGCATTCCATAGTGGCATGATTTCAGGATATGCTATTTTACAATTGGAGGTTCCATTCATTTTTTTTACCAATAGCAATGGAAGGCCGGGACCTACCAGATAGAGTTGCTAGAATATGAAGCTCCAGGAGTGCCTGAGGCCCCTCAGGCCTACCCATGGACAGGAATGCCCTCTGCTGTAAATTTCATCAGTCCTCCTTAGTCAAGGTTCTACAACTGAAGCATAAGAAAACACATTAATTCCAAAATACAATGAACCAGCAAACAATATTCCAATTATTAAGATTTTAATTACAGACTACAAAAAATAATTATGTTTCTGTAATAAATAATGTTAAGTACTATCGGGACACCTGAAAACCAATCTCTGCTTGCATTAAAATCAGGAATACCGTAAAGATGATTCTTACTGCCACCATCATTCTAGGTTATTTGGAAAGTTTAGTCAATAGATTAAGGTATTATACCCAAGTAAGATAATTAACTATTGAAAAGAGGAGATATTAATTTTTCATGTGTGTACCAAAAAAAGTCAATTTAATCAACTGGCCAGCAATTAGGATTAATGAAAAATCACAGCAAGAAGGATGAACATTAAGAAATATATGCAAAATTAATATCTTCATGACCAGTTAGAAAAATCATGCAGCATTTCACACCCAAGTAAACAATGCTTACTAGGAAAATTCTACCACAAAAAATTAAATCTTATTAAATTGTTACAGTGCTTATTTAGAAAACATAGGCATGGGAATGGAGGTGAACGTAGACAGCTAATGCTTTTTAATATTCATCAGAGAAGCAGACAGAGGGACAAGGCCAGGAGAGAAAGGAGCAGGAGGGAAGGCAAGGACAGTGCAGAAGAGGACCTGGTTAAGACAGGAGTGAGGGGGAGGTGGACTATGATTGGGAAAGAGACTACAAGAGTTAACAAAGGAAAAACAATTTTGTTGTGGCAGAGGATTAAAACATCATTGCTTCCCTCTTTTTTCTTAATTTTTTTGCTGTCATTTTGTGGTGAAAATGAGATACTTCCCACATACCCCCTTGGGCTATGTCTATAGATATAGAATAACTTCTTTCACAAATATTGTCCTCACTTTATCATGGATACCGGTCATATGAGTGAGCGAGATGAGGTCACTGACACCTCAAAATGAGAAGGTCACTCTATTGCCAGATAGTATAAAGACAAAAATTACTCTAAAGATTTAGGTCTACCAAAGTTATAAACAAAATTCTAGTGAGGTTTCTATAATCCAAAACAACTACAAAACCTGAAAATTAAGAGTAATGACAAAGCTCGTGTCCTTATTACTGTTAAAATATTTGTATATTTGTATCTGTCAATGCAATCTAACAAGTGACCCAGAAAAGCAAAGCAAAGACATATCCTACTTTATGCAGGAATGTTATATCACAAGGTTATATTGCAAACAAAAGGAATAAAGAGAAATGACAAGGATGGCATCACTGATTAATTTAAAATTAATAACAAAAGAAAAGCTGCATCAAAATCTTTCACTAAAATTTTCACTCTGTACTACACGAAACCATTAAGAAAAGGAAACTTAGGCTTCTGTTTACTTACATATGGATGGGAAAATTCTTTGAAAAGGGTTAGAATCAATGAAATAAGTAGGGACACTAAGGACAGATTCAAATACTTACCATGTTTTAATAAATTTGCCAAAGCTCATAAGTCAGAAAAAAGGAGAAATTTTAGGACATAAACTAAAAACTAATACCAGTCTGTAAGAAAAGAGAAAGTAAACAGAAGTTCTGTTTGAAACAAACACAATTGCCCTCTAGGAAACACTGGATTTTTGAAATCACTTTTTAAAAATTTTTCAAGACAGGCCTTTACTAAACTCACTACAGAGTAACACAAAATCCTTCATATTGTAAAGGTGTGTTATGTTTTGTAAAGATGTAAAAACCATCCCTATTCAACTTGGTAGCATCCCACCTTGTGTAGCACAACTTTTAATTCCTTTGTGGATTTGTTCCATCCTAAAGTGGCACTTTGTCTGGAGCCATTCTCCGTCCTCCAAGTTTCAAGTTAGATTGGCTTCCTGAGTTGCCAGACTCGAGCACACCAGAGCTTTGTGTTACACCAACCAAAGCCTCGGCTTTCCCCTACTCTAATTGGAAACGCTAACTCCCTTATCAAAAAGTGTTTTGTACATATACTTTCTGCTACCTAATTAGGTAACAGATGACTTTTGTTCAGTGCTTCCTGGAAGCACAAAGGAACCTAAGAGGTTAGATAGAGCATCTCCGTGTGGCATGAGGACTTCACAAGCGGCTTTTCCCAGCTCCAGCTCAGCCTCAATTCACCCAGCTTTCCTCATTTGGCTGCTTCTACCCAATTATGCCACATTTCCTGAAGGCTAAGAAGCACTTTACTTTTCGCATTTCAATATTTTTGAAGGAGACTTTTAAATAAATTTGAAAATTTCTTTACAGCACTTTACTTATTTGATTGGAATATCAGAGTCTTTTCACTAAAGTCGGTGGCTTACCTTCTATGTAATATTTGCAAAATAAAAGCATCACTTCATCAAATTTATTTTCTCAAGGAAACTATCTCTACAGAAAAAAATATGTTAAAAAAACTTAGAAAACTGTTTTGTGAAATTTAGGCTTTGCATAATTATAAATTTTTGAAGGATGTATATTATAAAGTTTCTTTCCTGGAGCTCTTATAAAAGCAGTTCTGAAAGACCTGGAGACTTAGAAGTTGTGGGAACATGGTTTTGGGAGGAGATACTTGCTTTGTCATAAACAACTAAGCTGTTACTCAGCTGGATGCACACACAAGGCGAAAGCCACCATGTCCATCCTGATTACTCAGTGCCCACAGTGCATCTGTCACTCAAAGCTTGGAACAGCACCCCAGTGGGTGGTAGTAGATGTTTAACAACTTCCCCTGTGGGGAAAAATATATATATGGGAGAGGGAAGCCTTGTGCATTATATTTATCAAAATCCTGGATCACTCACCAGGACCAAGCCACCTACATAATACAAAATAGGAGAAAGATGCCCACACGCTCTCCCTACATAGTAGTCTCCTGCAAACTCCTGAACTGAACTCCTGAAAAAGAATTCATAGGCTACTGCATGATTGAAGGAAACCTCAGCTGGTCCACAGGCTTTTTGAATTGGAAGAATTTCAATAGGTGAGCAAAAAACAGAAATATGGGTAGCATCAATCATTGTCCGGGTCAGAAGTTAAAGAGATTTTATTGAAAATAAAAAGTACTTGCCAAGTAGTGGTTAGTTAGAGGAGGGCAGCAGCATAGATATCTTAATTTATTTTGCCTATGACATCCCATCTTTGGAAATGTTTTCAAGGCTCATTTGTGCTCTGAGATGAGCTCTACACATAGTGTGAAGTGGGGCAAGTGAGGAGTCCAGGAACTGCAAAATTATTTGTTTTCTATATGCTTTATTTGTTTATTTATTTATTTGATACAAGGTCTCACTATGCAGCTCAGACTCATAGTGATCCGCCTGTTTCAGCCTCCTCAGTGCTGGGATTACAGGTGTGTGTCACCACCCCCTGTTTCGGTGGCCTGCACAGCATGCTTGGGGGTAAGGCCAGCACAGCATGCGGTACCAAGGATTGAATCCAGATCCTTGTGCTTTCCAAACAGGCGCTTAGACCTCTCAGCTAGTGCCCTTGCCCATTATGTGTTTCTGATGCAAAACTAGACCCAATTTTGATACAATCTGACACAGCCCTCTATCCACAGAATCTAAGGCTCTCTTATGGGTAGACCTTCACAAATTACTTACATTTCTTGGATTCTTTTCTCAGGTTTTTACCTGAGAAATTTTTAGTGAAATTACAGTCCCTGAGGCAAAACACACACAAATACTATTCACTTATCTCTGCCTCATATAACTGGGGGAAATGAGGACACAGAAATAGAAGGAATTTCTCCAGACCTATCTCTTTTGTCCCCAAATAGAAGTAACAGTCGATGCAGGGCTTCAGACTTCTAATTCTGTGCTCTTTCTCTCAAATAATATCCATTTGACTCTGCAGTGAACTTGTAAATGTGCAGAGCCCACCAGACAGACATAGTGGGTGTGACTGTTTTGCACATCACTGTGAAACCTTTCTGCTCTGGGCCTCTTGTGAACGGGGAAGTGCAGTGGAAGGAGGACTGGATGGGGCTGTTCTCTGTGTGGTCCAGAGGCCCTCACTGCAGGAAGTGAGCCCTTCTGGCCACAGTTGTACCAGGAAACTCCCCCACCCCTTATCGTAAAGCCTTGTTTAAAAATATACATGCATCTAAATACAAACATATACATCTCTCAAATGTCCAGAGCAATTCTGCATCCAAAGAGATTATGCAGAACGGAGAATGACAGAGACAAATGCATGTAAAACATTTTTTAAAGAAAATATTTGCCTGCTTTGGGGAGAAACAGTCAGTTCTAAAGGAAAGGAAACCTGTACTTAAACTAAACTTCCTAAGGATTCATTATTACTGTGTTTGGAATCCAAATGACTTGACCCATCATTAGCGGATAAGTGCTGGCTAGGGAATAAATATCCACTCTGTCCACAATAAGACAGGTATCCACACCAAGTTCAAAGCCCTCCGGGCCTTACCACACACACA
>NDGM011192007.1:0-25691 GCA_002564305.1 Octomys mimax | reverse complement strand
TGTACTATGAATAACCACTAAGAAGATAACAATGTACAATGTATTAATTATTGAAACTGTCCTCCTAATCGTTTTTGAAACTGTCTCATTGCAATTTTTTTCTCAATGAAATTAATTTTAAACATGAGTGAATTTCTCTATGACTAAAAATCAATCTATAAATATCTATAAGCCAGTGTGTAAAGCATTATAGTCATAATTCTCATCAAGTAACATAAACAAAATGTAAAATGTATGTCATATGAAAATATTATATAAGTTTTTTGTGTATTTAAAATAATAATAAAAAAATTGGGGCTGAGGAGATAGCTTAGTAGAGTAAGTGCGTTCCTGGCAAGCATAACATCCTGAGTTCAATCGCTGGTAACACACACACACACACACACACACACACACACACACACAAAAAAATTAAGTTAAAATGAAAAATAAATAAATAAAATATTTATAAAAATATATGAAATTGTTAATTGAATTTTTTATCCCTTCAAATTAGGAGTGGTTTAAAAAATGTATATTCACTGCTCTGATGTTACTGCCAATTTTTAGGAAGTTTGCTTATTTGCAGTGAGTGCCTGCTGAGGCAAGTGCAGGGCCCGTGGCTCAGTCCCTGGCACAGCCCCCAGGGCTCGCTGAGCTGGCCAGAGTCCAGGTGTACTGGTGGGTACCTGAAATCCCAGCACTGGGGAGGCTAAAGGCAGGAGGACCACCACGGGTCCAAGATGCATAGTGGGCCCCTGCAACAAACTAATACATAAAACAGGATCTTACCAATATTTAGTAAGACACTTTACAGTGTTTATGCAATTAAGCCCAGTAACTGCTAATAAAAAACACAAATACATAATTATTTAACAAAAAATAATGATAGTTATGAGTACTCTTGGAATGAAGTATGTTCAAATGTAAATATTTTATTTTTTTTTCAAATGTAAATAGTTCAAAGGAATAATGGAATTTTTATAATAAATGATCACATTTGGAAAAAAAATCCCCAAATCTTCATGAACCTAGTTCCAAGAACCTAGCTCTTTATTTAAAAAAAATTTTATTTATTTATTTTGTATTGTTAGGGAAGGGTCTACAGGGTGTTCAGGGTCTCACTATTAGATCAGACTCGTAGTGATCCACCTGTTTACAGCCTCCCAAGAGCTGGTATTACAGGCACGCACCACCATGCCCAGTCTCAGCGCATTCCGGCAGGCCAGGAATCGAACCCCTGGCCCCTGCTCTTGCTTTCAGGTGCTTTAATCCTGAGCTATTTGGTCGGCCCTCCATTTATCTTTAGAAGAGGGGAAAAAATCACAGATATGATAACAAAAGGCTCTTAATCTTAATATCACTGGTGGTTTCTTTTCCCTTTGCACTGTTAAGAACCCTTTATATACATTTTTTATATTTTTTTCCATATTCTAAAAAATGAGCAGTTATAATTTTTACATCAAAGAAAATAAAAGTTTAAATCTTTAATTTCTGACTGAAAATTGGCCACAATTTGGGAGCACATTCCATGTAGGATATTCCTAAAGGGGCCAAGTAAGGGGCATTGTAATCAAACCCACACCCAGGAGACTCCTGGGGAGTCCTCACCTACCTCCACCAGGAATTCCCAGACTGTGAGCTACACAAAAAAAACATTGCTTGGAAAGTACTTACGAATTGAGGATAGTTGATCATTTCAGCTGTTCTTCCTGTCTCCTCCTATTTCCTCCCACTATCTTCATTTGCCCTTTTCTCTTTACCATTTTATTTTTTCTTCCATTTCTCCCCCTGTCAATTGTTGCAGGAAGACTTTCCTCTGATCTGTCCTTTCTCTTCAGTGTCTGTGAACACTTGGACTACATGCTTAATGTGTATTTTGATTCATGAGCTTGTGGTGCTAAGAGTCTTCTCTGTAACCCAGGACTCATGGTGCTATTGCACTTTGAGTAGCACACATGTGGAGTAATATTTCTCAGCTTGGGAACATGAAGAAACCACTTTGGCAGTGCTATGGTTTATGTCTGTATGTACCCTCCAAGGTCTGCTGTAGGTGGGCCTTATCAGAGATGGCTGGACCGAAAGTATGTGTTTGGTTCATAGTGTAATGCTAAGACCAAGAGTGCTAGAATTAAGAGTGGATGACTACAAAGCCAGTCTACTGATTAGTTTGGCACTACGCCAATCCCAGTAGTGTGAATACAAGATAAGGGACAGGAAAAGACTTGTCCCTTCCTTACTTTGCCACCTTCTGCCTGAATTGGACGGTTTCTCTGTGGTGTCTGTCTGCCACAGCACTCTATCTTTAGAACCAGCTCATTGTGGGCTAAACCTTCCACAAGCTGTGAGCTGAATAAGCCTTTTGCCTTTTCACTTTGGGTGTTGGGTATTTTAGTCTCAACAATGAGAGAAAAGCAGCTTTCAATACTAATACCTGGGTTCCTGTCCCACATACTCTGATGTAGCACAACCTGGGGATCAGCATGTTTTAAAGCTTTCCAGATGAAAATGTTATATAACATTACAAAAAGACCCACATTGATTGGCCTCCCTATCACCCTCTTCCTCAAAATCCTAGTCTACTGAGGATGGAAACAATGTATATGGTTGTGATTCATTTTTCATAATTTTGTTCAATGAATGAATCAGAGAACAAAAGAATGGTAGACATTTATTCATGTGAATGAATTAATAGAAGAAACAAATTACATTTTTCAGTTATTAGTTATCAGTTTTATTTTCATGGTGATATAATTTGGACTATTTCCTGTTTTTTGTCTTGCATTAATTAAAATACTCAGCTTTTAAAGTATATAGATATTAGAGTTCACTGCTAACTTCACAGTGTTATATTATATATTGATGCACATAGATAGAGACCAAAAGTATGTTGTTAAAGAATCTCCTTCAGGGAACTACTTTTATCATTTATCCCCCTTCAGGTTAAAAAATATTTTTATTCTCCAAAGACCTTTTGATGTCTAAAGTATGTTCGCAATCTTGCCAAAAATTAATACTATGTATAATCTTGGCTTGCTATAGTATATACTATTCCATTTGTCATTTTTTTTCCTAGAAGGGAACATACTTCCTCTTTTTAAGGAAGTCAGATTTACCTTAAACAATGAACTTTTCTGAGCAGCTTCATTCTGCCTTTTGGGCAGATATGCATTGAAAGTATTAGATGATAACTGAATTAAGTCATCTTACTGCAGCCAAAATATGACAGAAATGCATCACCATGCTTTTATTCAGTTTTTGTATTCATTAAACTCAGTAGCATGGTGGCCCAGAGAATTCCATGACATTTGTCAAGGCAGTAGCTATGAGTGACATCTCCAGGGAAAACTCCAGGTGTTTCTGTTTTGAACTTCTTCACTCACAGGCAAGGATGCACACTAATATGAACTTGCACAGTAAATATCATTGCCTGACAGAGAGCCCATGGGTTGTTTTCCAAATTCCTTGTCAACAGCAGCCAATGACAAATCTGCTCAAACCCTACCACGGCCTGGCTTTGAGGGGCATTAGTGATTCAAAGGAAGCATGCTCGCCCGCCATGACATCTCGTGGGTGTAAATCTAGGCTCCCATTAATCCCATAATGTATGAAAATTAGTGAGTAACAGTGAACAGGTCAGTTAACAAGGACTAAATTGACCAATATAATTTCTACCCAAACAGAAATTTGTAAAAGGAAATGAAAAAAGTAAAGCCAGTGCAAATTATAGTTCTGTGTTAGCCTGCATTGTCTTAGGCAAACCTTAGTATGAGGAAGGTGACGCCTACATGCAAGTGAATGAACTCCTAGAGTGTTACATACTCGAATGCACAGTCATGCTCACCAAGAGCTCTGACTTCATCTCACCCAAATACATAGTAAGTAGTGAGGGATTCAGAAGTCTTCTCCATGGTTTCCACCTTGAAATTCTTTGAAAGATCTTTAAAGATAAAATTCTTTCAAAGCTGGATATGGTGAGTTATGCCTGTAATTCCAGCTAAAGCAAAAGAATTGCAAGTTCAAGACCACACTGGGCAATTTGCTGGTCTTGAAAGAAGAATCAAAAGAGTTGAGAGTTAGGTCACCACTTTGGTGGTTCAGTCCCAGTACAGCAAACAAAGCAAAACAAGTCTCCCAGATGGTGCCTCATAATTTACATAATTTTAAAATTTTATAGACCTTGTGTAAAGCCAATTAATCATCAAGTATTATCAGTTTTTCATAAGAAAATCAATGACTTGTTTTACTTTGATTGTATAAGATATACAATACGATTTTTGAGTAGGCTGTATATACACACATAATAAAACAACTACAACAGTTTAAACAAACGTACATACACATCCATTGTAATAGTATTTGTGTAGATATTAAGAACGTCTTCAGTGTAGTTTCAACAAATTTTGAATATTAAATTTACTCTTGATATAGACCTCATGGTCATGTTAGCACTCTAGATGTGTTCATTCTACCAAATTCAAAGGCATTTCTCACCCTTTCCATCCCTAGTAACTGCTGTTCTACTCTCTATTTGTTAAATTTATTTTGCTGTGGATTCCACATATGTGAGCTCATACTGAGTTACTTTACTTATCATACTATCATCCACAGCCATACCTGCCAGCACAAATGACAGCATCTGCCTCTTCAAGGCTGTTGGGAGCTGCTGAGGCTGAAGTGCTCATGTATTGGAGGGCAGGGTGAGAAAGCAGTCCAGCTACCTCAGTCTTGAGAAAACGTCCTGCCTGGACACTGTGGGCTGTTAGTCACTAGGCAACCTTGTGTTTTGCAATTTTGTAAAAGTATGAATGAAGCCCTTGAAATTGTTCAGGGGGTGGTTTGGCCAACCAGGCAGAGTTGCCACCTAACCCAGCTCTTGTTTTCTTGTCTCCATCATCCTCATTTCTGGCGCCATTTTCTCCCCAGGGGGTACAATGGATCACACTGAGATACCAACAGATTCTTACACAAGGCTGAATAATATTTCAGTGCCCGTATTTATGTGCATATGTGTTTAACAATTTTGTCACCCGCTCTGTGGACAGACACTTGTGACATTCCTACTTCTAAACTATCAAAGGCCAATTCTTAAAGGGTGTTCTCTAAGAATATTTTTTATTTCCCCTCCTATTTAAATTTTTCATGAGACTCTCAAGCATATATAATGAAAATTAAATCCAATTTCCTCATGGAGGATAATTGCTTTCACTTATATTAAATATTATGTCCATTTATATGAAAGAGAATGAGATTTTTAAAATTTAGGGCTATAAACTTTGTGCTGCAATTTAAAACAAAACAGTTGCACCCAAGACTAAAGGCAAACCTTTTATGAGCAACTTAATGTACACAGACAGACCTTTCATTGTTCTGAAAATAATTCCTGAACATATTTCAACACTTATAAATTGAGTAGCTCCTTATAAGTTAATTAGGGAATTCCTTGAGGGCTACAAATATTATAAAATGTTGAGCATTGCATGAAAATTGGATTCTTAGAAGCCAAACAAATCAAGGTAAATGGATGAAAAACTTTCAAAGGTTACCAAAAGAAAAAATGTGAGGTAGCCACCAGTGAATTCTAAGAACTAATATACTAAGCAATTTAAGAACCTCCACATATCAGTGGCCTATCATGGATCAGATGGCTATTCAGATCCCAGTCTTCAAACAGTGGGTTCTGTGGTTCACCGAGTTTATGAGGTAGGATCTGAATCTTATATAACAGGAGAGTTTCCATTTCCTTATCAGAGTGCTCACACTTACCCTCCTAGCAGCAGCCAAAGCTCCCCAGCCACTGTGTAGAACTGCTGGCCAAGGATGGGCAGTACAGGGAGGCAACGAGAGCAGGGGAGCAATGGCACCCATCAGAGGCCTTACAATCACAGATCCCCAAGATCCAGTTGCTAGGGCCGCCTGATGGAGGAAAATGTTGGTCAGGGAGTTTGGGAGCGCCCAGGGAACGCTCCTTGTGTTTGGATGCAGAGGATGCCAGGCATTGGCTTGGGCACTCAACCTCCAAATGTTCCTCTCTTCTCCTTTGGTCTTTGGTCACAACAGCAGCCATAAGGTGACTAGCAATTAAAAGTTAGGTAAACAGGACTGGAATAATTATCTCAATGTGAACAAATAATGCAGGTCACTGGTAGAACTGTCACTTTGACACAACATATTATCAGAATTTCTAGGACAAGTAGCCCCCTGAGGATGGATAGTCCTCCCTAGAGAACAATCTTCAACAAGGAGTGCCTACTCTGTAGGTCAGCAGAGGCAAGCCTGTGGTGTGTGTGCCTCAGTGGACTGCTTGTATCACTGAAAACTCCAATAGCCTAGCTTAGAGCCATCACCTGCCTAGGTTAAGCCAGCTGAAGAGGTCAAATAAGGGATCTGTGGGGGCTTGGATCACACAGCTGGTAACAATTCTGCCGAGCCATGGTTCTTCTGTAGTGTGGGTTTCACTATCCTCAGACATAGAGTAGCATATTCATCAGCTTTCTCTACATCACCTACAACTTCAATGAGAATTTAATCTTGATCATTGTTTTGCGATTTCATTCAATAGTTGGCTGGCTGGAAGATAGAAAAGGCATGGTGGAAAGGGATAGTGGGAAAAAGCTGCTCACTTCATGAGGCCAAGAGGCAGGAGAGAAGGCAGGAGCCAAAGAAGGAGGAGTGTTGTGCTTTCCAAAACACACTCGGTGAAACACCTCTTCCAGCCAACCCCACACCCACAAAAGCACATTTAGTTATGAACACACAGATGGATCAGTCTCCTGATGATTCTAGTAGTGCATGACCCAATCACCTTCCAAAAGCCCCACCTCTCAACACAAGAGAATTTGGGGGGCATCCATTGAAGTAAGATAAAACCCTGTCAAGCTACCAGATCACCTCATACAGACTATTGTCATGGGGGAGCAAATGCTGTCAATATGCAGGTGGCCGAGCCCACAATGCTTCATTCATCCATACCAAACTCAGTATTTCCCAACATGAGCTGTAGCACATGCTTTCCTTGCACTAGAATGCAGTGTTTCAGGCCGACATTGCCTTAGTCAGATGGAGTACCTCCAACTTAGTGGCTACAGGAGTCAGCAGTTCCACTGGCCTTTTGGATATGGAGTGCATGTGAAGTGCAAGGTATTTCCTGAGAGTGTATTCATGACCATGTGGAGTGGAAGGGAAGGATGCTCCCTGGTCACACTGCACAGGGTGTCTAAAAACTTGAGGAACTTTTATTTCCTAGGGTGCGCCTCTCATTCCCAACATTTACAAGTCACGCTGTAACAGCAATAGCACAGCTGGGGCAGGGATGCACAGCAATGCGGCACCACTGTTGCTGCTTGCTGGAGGCTGGCAGTCTCATGGGCTCAGGCTGCTGGACTCAGCTGTTTTCTGGTTCTTGGTTAGTGCATACCAGTTCTCATCTTTGAAAGGTGTGAGCACACTGGCAAGAACTACAGATCGGGCTGTATTTATTGCATTTTAAGCATTTTTATCACTGGATGTTTGTGACTCATGATATTACATTCATCTTGTGGAACTGGTACGTATTTGTTAAACTTATCTTTTGTTTTTTAAAAAATTTTAAGCAGAAAAAACTAAAAATAACAGTAAAACAGTTTCAAAACAGGCTAGTAGGATAGTAATAATAATTGATACATTGCATATTTTTATATTCATACTAATTCACAGTACAAGATACAAGCATGAAATATTGTCTGAAAAAGTATCAGCACAAAACTATTTTCATTTTTTAAAAAATGTATTTGATACAGGGTCTACAGGGTCTCACTACACGGATCGGACTCATAGTGATTCTCCTGTTTTCAGGCTCCTAAGAGCTGGGATTCCAGGTGAGCGCCACCATGCCCGGTCTCGATCGCCATCTCAGCATGCCCCAAGGGCGGGGCTGGCATGGCATGCTGAGATCAAACCTGGTCCCTGCGTCTGCCTAAGCAGGTGCTTTAATACACTGAGATATCTGGCCCGCCCAACTTTATTTTCAGGGAACTAAGAGACATGTAGCTGTATCACCACATTAACTCTCGAGTGTGTGTGTGTGTGTGTGTGTGTGTGTGTGTGTGTGTTTTGCCTTTTCCTTTCTTTTCCTTCTGTTCTCCTTTCTCCTATCAGTTACTCTCTTCTTTTGATCAGTTTCTTCCCTACTCACAATATCTGTTGTACATTTTGAATATTATTTACTCTTCTAGATTGTCACAATAACAAGATAATATATTTATACATATGGGTCTGATTTTTTTCACTTATGAGTATCATATCAAGTTGCATCTACTTGCCTATAAAAGTCTTAAGTTTTTCTTTATGGCTGAATAGTATTTCCTTATATATAAGAACTACATATCCTTTCTGCACATTCCTCAGTTGGTGGACATTTGAGTTATTTCCAAGACTTAGCTATTATCATTGACATATCGTGTCAACTTGAGAAGTTTAGAAGTGTAACCAAGCAACCCAGCAGGGGCAGGGTCCTCACTATGTAAGTATCTCAGTCTTTGTAAGAGGAAGGCATGAGATGGCGTGTGTGTGTTACATACACCCACCCTAGGGGTGAGTTCTGGCTTATGTCTCATTGACCCACAAAGCCTTATGCAGTCACTGGGGCAGCTTCTAGAGTTTGCAGTTAATTCATGACCCAATGCAGGGATTATGGGTGTGTGTGCTACACCACCCTGGGGCTGATGGCCAGAATGTGAGGGAAGGGGACAGGCTTGCCACGGTTGAGGCTCCTCCCTTTGCTCTTTGCTGTTTTCTGCCACCATCAACTGCTGCCTCTGCCAGGTGCCCCTCTGCCTCAGAGCGAGCCAAGTAAGGACTGAGACCTCCAGTAACTATGAGCTAAATAAACCTTTCCTTCCTTAATTTTGGGTGTCAGATATTTTTTCTGAGCAATGAGAGAAATGTAACTAAGACATTAGTTATGACAAATTGTGCTGCTATAAATAAACATGGGTGCACATATATCACTGTGCTATGACTTTTTAATTCTTCTGGGAAGATACCCAGAAGGAGAAGAGCTGGTTAGATGGGACCTATAATCCTAGTTTGGCTTTTTTTGTTTGTTTGTTTTGTTTTGTTTTAAAATTTTTTTAAGATTTTTTTTAAATTTATGCAGGGTCTTACCACGTAGCCCAGACTCACAGTGATCCTCTGGTCTCAGCTGCTCAGGGACTGGGATTACAGGTTTGTGCCACCATGCCAAGTTTCAGTGGTCAGAACAGTGCATGACTCACATGGCATGTGGTAGTGGGGATCGAACTGTGTCCTTGTACTTGTCAGGCAGGTGCTTAAGCTGCCAAGCTATCTCCCAGTTTCTTAATGAGTCTCCACACTGACTTCCACAGTACCAGTCTATACTCCCACCAACAGGGGAGCACAGTTCCTTTTTGCCCCTAAATCCCTGTCTGTATTTGTTTTTGGTTGATTGTTTTATAATAACTATTGTTCCTGGAGTGAGATGGAATCTCAGTGATGTTTTAATTTGCATCTCTGAAGCAAACAATGATGAATATTTTTGTATATTTATTTTTCATTTGTAATTTTTTAATCTAAGAGGTGTATATTTATCTCAGATGCTCACTTTTTAGTTCGGACTTTGAATTTTGGGGGGCCTGATTCATAAAATAATTCCTTATATGGTCCTTTGCATGAGGAACAAATTGTTATAAATTTTCCCAGTTCTGTGGGTTGTCTTTTCACTTTGTTGGTAATTTTTGTTGTTGTTGTGCAGAAGTGTTTTCATAAGGTGAGGTGCCATTTGTTCTTTGTAGCATTTCTTCTGTTCTTTTCTTTCATTTGTTTTTTGTAGTATTCTCATAGTATTTTCTCTGTGGTCTAGGTTTTGTTCATGAACTGTCGGCGTATATCTTCAAGAAATCTGCATATTTTTTCTTCCACCATCTTCTATTTTTCTGTTTAATAATTAGATCTTTATTCTATTTTGACACTTTTTTAGTGCGTGGTGTTTGATATGTGTCTAATCTTGCTCTTTGGCATGTGGGAAGCCAGTTTTTCCAGCACCATGTATTAAAGAGACTATCTTTCTTCCAAAAAACATGTTTGGCTCCTTTGTGGAAGATAAAGTCTTTCAATGTGTTTGGAACTGTGTCTGCCTTTTCTATTCTGCTCCATTGATTCCCAGGGTCTGTTTTGTTGTTGTTGTTTTGCCAAAACCATGCTATTTTATCACAATAGCTTTGTAGTATAATCCAGGTGAGGGATTGTGACGCCCCTAACTTGCCGTTTGTGGCCCACAGTTGCTTTGGTTTTTCTAGGTCTCGCCTAGTTCCACATGAATTTTAGAAATGTTTTCTCTAGATCTGTGAAGTAAGTACACTAATGTTATTTTGATCAGAATTGCATTTCATCTGTACAATTATGAGATTATGGCCATTTTCACTATGTTAGTTCTTCTTATCCAGGAGCAAGGGATATGTTCCATTTTGTGATATCCCCTTTGATCTCCTTTTTCAGAGTACTGCAATTTCCAGTGTATAGGTATTTTACTTCCTTTGCTAGATTGATTATAAATGTTTCATTTTTTGCTGCTATCATAAAAGATATGGTTTCCAAACAATCTCTCTGTGTGAGTTTGTTGTTTATGTACAGTACTGCTATTGTTTTTTGAGTGTTGACATTGTGTCCAGCTATACTACTGAATTTGGTTATTAAATGTGGAAGTTCCTTGATAGAGCTTTTGTGTTTTCCTATGTAGAGTATCATGTCATCTGCAAACAATGATTATCAACTGCTTCCCTTCTTATACTTGTTCCTTTTCATTCTTTATCTTGTTTAATTGCTCTATCTAATGCATCCAGAACTACACTGAATAGGAGGGGTGACAGTGTACATCCTTGTCTTTTTCCTGATTTTAAAATGAAAGCTTTCAGTTTTTGATTACTGCGTATATAAGCTGTTGGTTTGTCATAGAGAGCTTTTATCAGACAAGATAAAGACCTTTTATTCCAATTTCATGTAGGATTTTTATCAAGAATCAGTGTTGGACTTTCTCAAATTCTTCTTTCTGCATCTACTGAGATGATTGTTTGATTTTTGTGTTTTGTTCTCTTAATGTGGTATATTCTATTTATTGATTTGATTATTATTTTTATTTCTGCTGCTGTAGTTTCATGGGTTCAGTGTTTTGCTTCTGACTTCCTCCACCTTTTTGTGCTCTGGAATTGTCATGGGAGGGCTAGGTGTTTGGAGTTGCATTTTGCTTCTTGTTCCTTTGTCATTTTCTATTTTATTTTCTTTTATGTGTTTATGCTTTCAGATTTCTTATGTTAGGTAGTTTTCCTGGTGCCTCGGTTTTCTCAGGAGATGTATGTTCCTCAGGTTGTCTTCTAGATATAGATGTTTCTCGGTCTTTATGTCTATCCCAGGAACCTACCTTCCCAAAATAGTTTTTGTTTATAAAAATAAAGTATTGAATACTGTCAATAAGCTTGTCAGAATAAAAAACTGATCATTATGATGCAAAAAAAGGAAGGAAAGTTCCTCTCAACTGAGCTCAGGCCAGTACTGGACTCTGGTGATGGTTGTGACCCCCTGTGATCACAGTGTTTTTACACAGTGAAGAAAAATTGATTATGACAGACATGGTGTCTTGGTTGAAGTAGCACAGTTAGCAATGACTGTAGACTCAAGTACAGCCAGGCTACTGACACCTTGTGGGAAGTATCAGACTGATTTCTTTAACCAAAGGAGCAAGTTCTATAGTTATATAATATAAGCCAGATTATACCAGGAACTCATATGTCACATTTTTACACTTAGTGATTTTAACCTATTATGAGTGGTTTAAAAGGAGTAGGGCTTAGGATGGAGAGGTGAGTGAGGTTAAGCACAGCAGGAGCAGGTATAGTGTGCAGAGATGATCTCCAAGTTTAGGGTAACTGTCGGATACACAAACAAGAGATTGGAAAAGAAAACCTAAGAGTACTGATGTGAACCAGAAAAAGATAAGACATTTACTCATATGAAGGACTCATAAGCTCAAGTGATGGCTGACAAAAGAGAGGAAGTGGATGAGTAAAATAATGCAAAGAGAAAACTTAGAGAATTAAATCATGAATGAAAGAGAACAGAAGGTAGAAAAGAGAAATGAAAGGAAAAATCAAAAATAAAAAAAAGAAACAAGAATAACTACGCATAGGGGGGCAAAAAACAACAAATATACAGAAAGAAAAACGAAACGGAAAAAAGAAGAAAAAAAACATAAACAAAAATAAGAAAAAAACAAAGAAAAAGAATAAAACCAGTAAACTAGCTGCCTACCAAGAGGAAGACCCAACAGACAGAGAAAAGTTAAAATAGTGAGACTCATCTAGTGTTTACTGTTCTGGGGTTGTTCCAAGTCTTCTCCCAGCATTTGCACAGCAGCCAAGATTGCAGGTAGATTTGTGCTGGGTCTGATCTTTTTTCTGGATTTGGGGTGTGGGATTAATTTTCTGTGGCTGGAATTCCCTCCAGGCATTTTTTTAAAAATGAGGGTGAGGAGATAAGTAAAGAAAAAAAAGAGATTCCTACTTGCCCACTTCTATTCCATGCATCTTTGTGCCAAGCAGCTCACCAACTGCTGGTTCATAGTGTTACTGTTGCTCTAGACTTTCCTGGGCCACTAGTCCCATGTGACTATCTTGTGCACTCTAGCTGGGGTCCTACTGTGTCACTGGAGTTCCTGCAATCTCCAGTCCCTGAGTCCTATCAATGGAAGTAACAGGAGCTGGTCTCAGATTTTCCTCCAGCTAATTCCTGTAGCTCTGGACCAATGACATGAGCAGAAACCCATTTGGGACCCTCCTGCACAGCACTGGGTCACTTGTACCAGTGAGAACCACTAAACTTAAGTTTTAGGTCCACCCTCAAAAGATACTAGAAGATAGCTTTGCCCATTCATGAATATGAGAAGAGATGAACATGCACCCAATACTGAATTTTCAACCTCCAAACTGAAGTAATGAAATCTCTTTTTCTTTATAAGTGCCCAGTTCTAGGTAATGTGTATATCAGTGGAGAAATTGACTAATGCTTATGATCCTGTTGTCTGTAACAGGCACTCTTTTGAATCTTGAACTCCATGTGTTCACAAGAATTTGAAAACATCTGTAAGAACTAGCCATTTGTTTATGGAGTTTAATGATCCCTTAGAGTCTCCAGAAGATCTGATCTTACCGGTAGTCTACCTAAACATCCAAGTGAGAACAAATACTTCAGATCCACCTCACCTGAGGTACTCCAGCCAAAAATAAACTCCACCAGTACCCAGTGAATGGCGAACAACAAGCAGGGATTTGAAAGTGATATATTATGTGATTGCCTCAGACAACTTATACATCCAAAGTTTAGGTGGCCTGTTAACTTAAGGCCTTGCTTTCTGTTTTACTAGACTTAATTAGTATACATAGAGGTTTGAGATACCTGAGGTTCTATGGAACTAGCAGTTTCAAAAGCTCAAGAAGACTTCTTGATTAGACTCCATCAACCTGGGTCTTGATTCTTTGTATGACTTTGAACCTGCAATTCAAAGAGCCCCTTTTAAGATTACAGGCACTGCAAGAATATCTCCATGGGCATTCTGAAAATGTGGCCTCCTTTATCCAGGGAGATCCACTGATTGGTAGGATTCATTTTTATGAGTTGGTAGTCTTGGACCAACACATTGTATTTGAATAAATGTAGGGTGTTTCTTTGAGCCTCCACTACAGTGGCCCCTAAGAACACCACTTGCTGTGTTTAATCCTGGAATTTAGTCATTGCATTAATAGCTAATAGCTGTGCAAGGGCTGCTATTTCTCAGTGTTTTCTTCCCTCAGGACATTCCTGATGATGAGTGACTAGCACACCTGAGTGTACTCGAGTGGTTGAAGAGCAAACCCTCCCCTCTGGTGGCATTGTGCAGGGGAGCTGAGGCTCCTTACAGAAGAACACTGACAGTATAGTGCAGGCATCTTCCATGAACACAAACGAGTCTTGACCTTCATCACATCAAGAGACTGAGGAAAAGCTGTCAGCCAAGTCAATAACAGCTTCCAGTCTCCGTTATAGGTCCTCACCCCTTCAGTGATGGGAGCAGTATCTGAACCTGAGGACCCAGGGCATTCAGACTGCCAGAGTTGTCTATCATCATCAACTCCCTTGAAGACCCTTTTCCCAGACAACATAGATGGTTGCATTATAACAAACTGGTGAGTAGCACTCCTAGCACAGCTTTATTTTTTGGTACTAAGAATCCAGCTCAGGACCTTGTGCTTGCCAGGTGGCATTGTGCCATGGAGCTATACCCTGGCCCGAGAAACACTCCTAATTATACCAAATCCTCAGTTAGCAATCATGTTCCCTCCACATACAGGTCATTCCATATTGTTCCTCATGGATATTGTGCTGATTTTAAGATTTTTAGCCAATAGGAACATATCTGGCCTAACAAAATGGACTACATCTGGTTTAATTGGCCTACATACACTTTACAGCAACAATGCTATTCAAAAATAAATGAGCAGAAAATAGTCAATGCCTACTTCGTACTCTGTAGTGGAATCCCAGTAATTGGAGCCTATAATGTTTGTTATATTGTGTCAAACTGAGAATTCAGAAGTTTGGAGGCTTAACTATGTAACTGCACAGGGGGCCAGAGTATTCACTTTGAAAATACCCTGAGCCTTTGCAAGAGGACAGCAGGGAGACCTGTGGGTGGGTGGCCTGCATACCACTCAGGGGAGGAAGAGAGGATTGCTCTCTCCTTCCCTACTTTTGCTCTTTCTGCTTCTGTCTTCTGCTGCCTTGAACTGTTGCCCTGTGCCTCACCACCTTCCCTGGGAGCCAGCTAAGGACCAAAAACTCTACAAACCCTGAGCTAAATAAAACTTTCCTTCCTTAATTTTGGGTGTCAGGTATTTTGTCCCAGCAATGAGAGAAAAGTAATCAAGACAGTTCCCCCAAAGAACCCTAGTCAGAGGCACACAAGTACTTGTTTACTGCAGGTAACTCTACTCTCCCAGATCACTAGCATTCATTGGTCTTTGCAAATTCACAAGATTGTAGCATTTGGCCACCTATGGTTGGCAACCTGTAATTATCTGTACCTCTCCATATCACCCTTCTGGCACCGGACGATATGTGTGTAGGTCCTTCTCATAGACCTGGAGTCCTTGGCCCCACTACTCGCCATTTTTCTTGAAGTTCAATGAGGTCAAGGAAAAGATCAAGTGATTTTGCCTCTTTGTCTGATTGTCCAGGCTTACATGCAAACTAACTACCATCTCCATTACCTGAACCTATGTAGAGACATATATTTGGTTATTTATTAGTTCCCTTTCTTAAGGCTGCAGATCAAAATTTAAATGGCAACATTAGACTGTATATTCTTCCAGCCTTGGGAGCATGCCCTGTGGTTCTTGTTGATTTAGTCAAGGCTATGTCTATCTTATATGGTTGGCAAAGCTCTCCAGTAAGACCACCATATATCACAGTTTTGTTCATACTTTATTTGAACAAGATCTACATTGTCAGGTATGAATGATTTTGATTTCTTTCCTCATGTGTCTCTTGACTATGGTTTTCCCTTTTGGAGTTTTCAGTTAGATTCTCTTAGGCCAAGGCTAATGTGGTTGTTACGTGTCATCTTCCACATTTCCTTTTTCTACAGGGAAGTTAGGAATTTTTGTTACCTTACACATTGTCATGCCAGGGGAGAGTAGGAGAGACATGGGGGTCATACCCTGAGAAGGATAATTCCTGATGAAACCTTGTATCAGTCTGAGACAAGTTTGTTGCAACTACGATCTGTCTGGAGCCAGGGTCTGAAAGCCAAGTATTGCAACCTTGGTTCAAAGGACCTTTCTCGTCTCTTGGGTAGCCTTCCAGAAGAAGAGCAGGACTTGGCTCTTGAGACATTCTCCCAATGCAGGGTACACCCATCTCCTATTTCCAGACATCCAGCGTCATAGTGGCATCAGTTTTTCTCTACCTTGGTCCCATTGGTGGTTGTTCTATTCAATGCAATAATCACATAGCAGTAATAGATCAGTGATTAGAATTTGAAGTCTACATGATTCTACCTTAGATGTTTGGGTCTATAGTGCCTCTTACCAAATAAGAGCATGCGCCATCTAGGCAGCATGAGCTTGGTCTGGTTTTTGTCTGTATTTTTCCTTTAACATTTTTATTTCTTCCTCAGAAATTTTTCTCATTTCAACAGCTTTGTTTTCAGAAATGGATTTTGTAGTTCCATTTCATGAAAATATGCCTTAATTGAGGACTATGAACTGCTGGACTTGCTAGAACTCCCTATACTGGGCCTTCTTATTTGTTTCCAGCACTGTCTGCAACATCAATAGGGATATGGACTACAAGGGTGGCCATAGTCTGGTACCTACTTTTCCTCCTCTTTGAGGTCCTGCCTCTTGTATCTCACTGAGCCAACACTTATCTTTTACTCAGAGGTTACCTGTATCCATGGTACTCCCATGAGGGAACTCATCAACACCCCAGGCATATGGGGTGATAAGCCCTTGTGTATTCAACTGGTGACCCTGATCCCTGCATCAGGCTATCAGGCAGAGCACTGTGTACAAGCTGTCAGTTCCAGAGGAGAAGTCCAACTCCATGAGGACGGCAAAGATTATGACCATGTCCAACTCCATAGATAGGAGCCCATCCCCTTGTTATCATCATAGCACCGTATTAGCATCACCAACAGAAATCACAGTCAAGCAGTAGAGGGCTGGTGTTTTATTCACACAGATGAGAGACAAGAGGAAGATAAACTACGAGGGAGGGCAGAGGCCCCTCCTGGCCAGTGGGCTTCTCTTGGCAGCTACCCTGCAGCCGAAGGATATGGACCCTCATTCCCCTTTGGAGACTGAAATTCTGAAAGCTGGAATGTGCCTGTGTTAGGCATAATTGATATGCCTAACAGAACAAAGGAGACCACAGTCGCCTGGAACAAGTATTCCTGCTCAAGGTGGCACGGCTTACAAGCTGAAGGTGACAGAGTGTTCTAGATCCAGGTCTGTTTCTCTGAAGCTGAGGAGGCAAAGTATGCTTATAGAAAACAGTTTTTTCCTAAGAAATTATAATTTGTATTATATGAATAGAATTTCTCAGTTGATCTATTTCAGATATTTTAGAATATTTCAAAAATATTTATATAAATGTTAAAAACATAGAAATTACAAAGAAAAGAGTCAAATATCTGTTCACAATTTTGCTATTATCTCTAATATGTTCGAAAGATATAGCTTTGAAAAAGAAAGGGTGTTATTTCTCAATCTACAGATATTGTTTGTGATTTAATAATGGTGCTCTTACATAGACATTTAGGAAACACTCCTTATTAAAACCTTTCTGTAGAAAACCTTTCATCTTACAAGGAAAATGTTATTCTCTCAATTGTTACTAACTATGGCTATAAAAATGTAAGCAAAAAATTGCAAGCCATCGTGGGCATCTTCTAGGTACTGTCAGATTGCTCAGTAAAGAGAGTAAGAGACCCAGAAGGCAGAGCAGGTCCGAGCAGGGCAAGTGTAAATTAAAATCCCGTAAGTCTTAAGCAAAATGAAATCATGCTTTACAAGGAAGTCCAGATCTAGTGATATAATATATTGCAGGCAAGAAGCCAAGAAAAAAATCAATGAAAACTGGCTATCACCAAGGTAGATTCAGGGATAGAAGGATTTAGAATGGTATAAAGGTTTAACAGTGGTTTTTACTGAAGAGATGAATGACATTTTCACTACCAAATTTTCTTACAAGAGAAAAGGTCAGAAATATTAGATCAAATATTATCAACATCCCTGATATTATTAATCCTATTCTTAAGGAATACAAATAACTGCTAAGAAATTATAGGTGCCCAAATATTTTGAAATGTTGCAAAGATGAAATTGTAAAAACGTGGGTTAAAAAAATATGTCTTAGTTACTCTTCTCTCATTGCTGGGACAAATACCTGACACCCAAAATGAAGGAAGGAAAAGTTCATTTAGCTCACAGTTACTGGAAGTATCAGTCCATACTCAGCTGGCTCCAAGGCAGAGGGGCACATGGTGGCGGGCAACCTGTCATGGTGGCAGCAAAGAACAGAGAGCAAAAATGGAGGAGTAGCAGCAACAGTGGCTGCAAAAAACAAGTCTGTATCTCTGTCTCTCTTGTGCTACATTCAGGCTCTGTCCCAGGCTGGGTGTAGTGCTCAGACACATAAATCCAGCAGTTCTCAGACGTATAATCCCAGAAGTTCTCAGACCCATAATCCCAGCAGTACTCAGACTCCTAATTCTAGGGTGTCATGGGTTAATCACAAACTCTGGAAGTAAGTCCACCCCATGACTTATGTGAGGCATTGCAGGGACAGCTAGATACAAACCATAACAATACATAAGAAAAGTTGTTTAGTTGTTGGGTTTCTATCTGCAAAGTAAGGATTACATGCCTGAGAATATGCCAAAGCAATACCCATTATTTGAGACAAATAATATTCATTAATAAAAATTTTAAAAAGTGTCCTCCACTGCTGCAAAGATGAAATACAATCACATGAATGAAATAGGTTCTGACATGTCTAAAGTGTATAAATGGCATTAGTTTTAATCTTTAGTAAACTCAGAGAATCTCCAGATAGTGTAGGATAGGCAAGCAAGCACATGTTGAAACCCAGTGACCACCTTAAGATTTGTTGGTAACCAGGTCACAACTTTCTCTTTACCATGGACATGACCTTTTTAAAGGCATTTTGAGTTTTTCTGTTTGTTTGCTTGCTTGTTTGTATGGCTGGCTCAGCCCATGCTGAGGGCAGGGCTGGCATGGTAGATGGTCCATGCTGGCGACTGAACTACAGTCTGTGGCACTTGCCTAAGCAGTTGCTTTAGATGGCTGAGCTACTTTGCCGGCCCAGCATTTTGTTTTATCTGGGCTTTTTACTCAACATCTATAAAGCCAAAAAATTGAACTATGTCATCTCTGGGGTCTGTTCTAACAATTTCAAGATTTTTAGGCACTCTTGGGTCAATAAGCGTGTTTATAGGGTTGAAGACCATCAAATATATGTGTTCTTAAACTATTGTAACATCTGTAGTTTCCTGTATGTCTCCTCATAAGGTTCTGGATTTATGAGTTGTGTCAACCTGAAGGCATGTTCTAAGGCCAAAATAAAGTTCTGCAGTTGGTTCTCAAGGCAGAGTCGTGAGATCCCTGTTTGCCTTCGATTTGTAACTGCGAGCATGTTGAATACATCCCACAAGACAAGCAGTTGGAATCTGTTATTCTATTTCAAATAATAAACCTAATAGATGATGTAGTTAGTAATTGCCATCTATTCTTTTAAATACTGGAGGAGATTTGTCTGTTATCAATATATTTTACCTATAATTCAATCACTTGTCAATTTTTATAGTGTTTTAAATTAAGTAAACCCCTTCATCAGGGTTGTATTAGGAGATAATATCAAGAAGGCATAACTTTATTTATTTATTTATTTATTTATTTTCTGGCAGAACCAGGGGTTGAAGGCCCTTGTGCTTGTCGGGGAAACACTTATTCTACTGAGCCATCTCCCCATCCATAAGAAGGCATATTTTAAAAAGGAAAAAGAAAGAAAAATTTTGTATTTAGAGTATATAAAGACATGTTATAAATTCAGTCTTTCTTGGAGAGAGAGAGAGAGAGAAAGAGAGAGAGAGAGAGACAGTAAGTATAGGTTATGGTTGTTGCTTTATTAGAATCATCCACTTAAATACAATTAACTTACAGTTTCTTAGGAGGAGGAAGGAAGCACATATAACAAAGAAGATGAGCCTCATCCAAATTTATACTTTATTTGCATTCATTTTATTTTTATTTTAACTTGAAGTTCTTTTATGAGTAAATTCAGAATTTTTCATACTACAAAAGGTGAGCAAACCCTCAGTCTCCCAAGAAGGTACATCTGCTGCTCCAGTTCCTCTCTCATTCTGCTCTCAATCTCCTTCATCCCAAGCTATAGCAACTTGCACAGAATGCTCCAGAATATGCGTAAATGGATTATAATCAGCAGCCAAATGAAATCAACTGAGATTGTAATGATATTATCAACATCTGCTTTGTTGCTTCTGTGTCAGATGCGTCCAGTGCTTTCCGTAGATGTGATCCTGATGTGAAGGCTTTCTTGCTATTAATGCCCACAACCTTCACAATGTGCCTGAGTGTAGCAGGTGTTGGTGTGCTCACTCTGCCAGTGATAATATGCAGGCCCAAGGGACTGTTTTATACCATTTTGTCTTGTTTTGTGGTACTGGGAACTCGAGCCAGGGCTTTCACATTGAGCTGCATCGCAGTCTGTTCTGTTTCTGTTTCCTTTTTAGACAGGGTCTCGTGAAGTCGTTGCTTTTCCAGGCCTGGGCTCAAAGTTGCAATCTTCAGACCTGCATACTCTGATTTGGCTAAAAGGAGTCTTAAGAGTGTGCATCCTGGCAAGAACCAGGTGGTATATATAAAGAGAATTAACTGAAAATAAGGTAGTGGAGTGTGTGTGTATGTGTGTGTATGTGTGAGTGCGTACTAGTGGGGACTGAATTCAGGCCTGAGATATACCCCACACCTGTTCTTATTTATTTTTTAAATTTTGACACATGGTCTGGCTAAATTTCTAAATTTCTCAGGCTGGATTTGAACTTACAATCCTGCCTCAGTTTCCCAGAGTGTGGAGGAGAGACTGGTTATAGAGAAATAAGCAGGGTTAATGAAACCAGTAGGGGCCGTGAAGCAGCTAGGCACTGGCATAGGTGAGAACAGCTGCCTTCTGCAGCCCAAAGGAGAGAAGCAAAGAACTTCTGCCTGTGGAGAGGCTACACGGGAGCTGAAGTCCCAGGGCAGTGTGGCCCTGAAGTGGTGGGAGAGGCGAGAACAGGCAACGGGGAGCAGGCGCTCCTCTCCCTCTGCTCTCTGTCCTCCTATCTGTGCCCTTCATAACTCACACCCACTGGGAACACAAAGAGCAGGGTACCTCGGGGGCAGCTGTCCACTGGAATCTGCTTCCTAGGACACCTGAAAGAGCAAAGACAGCTGGGGAAAGGCGCCAGTGGTGTCAGCACAGGCACAGCCAGCCAGTCCTCCCAGCGTGGCCAGTGTGGAAACTGGACACAAACCTGCGCCTCCAGACATCGAGGAACCATAGTGACATTTCAGCAAAACACCATCACATAGCACCCACGGTTGTTCCACGAAGTTGCTGGCCTCTGAAAATGCTCACTTCTGACTCAGACTTTCTACCTCTTTTTTAATGTTCTCAAACTGCTTATCTCTTTTCAGCCCAAACTACTGAAAACACCTGAAGACCAAAGACCACATCAAAAAAATTCTAGCTTCAATTCCTTTTTGAACTCTATAGGATTTTCTTGCCTTTCTAATACCATTAAAGCTTATGAGATCAGAAAATAGGGTTTATTTTGCTGTACATTTAGAAATCGCCTTTGTTAATTACTTTTCTGATTTAGGTTTGCTTTTGACACTTCTTAGCTACTGTAATATACTAGGTATATTACAGTAAATAAACTGTACAGCAGTTTATTTATTATTATCTAAATGTACAGCAAATAAACCCTTCCCAGAGTAGCTCAAAATTAGATCAGAGAAGAGAATAAGGCAAAGACTCATGCCATTCAAGCTAGTTATGATACCAACTTAGGGTCAAGTAGAACAAAAACCAATTAATAATAGAAATGTAATATGTTGAATAAGTCAGAATTGACTAATCACACTGACAATAAAAGTAAACATAAAATAATATAAATGAGGAAACAAAACTCATCTGCTAAGAGCTGGCCAAATAGCTCAGTGGACTAAAGCGCCTGCAGCGTGCTGAAGCCAGGGTTCAATCCCTGGCATGCCGTGCTGGCCCCACCTGCAGGCGCACTGAGGTGGTGATCAAGGCTGGACGTGGTGGCCCTTGTAATCCCAGCACTAGGGAGGATGAAAACTGGAGGGTCACTGCGAGCCAGTCTGTGTAGTGAGATCCTGGAGACCCTACACTAAATACATTAAGAAAAACAAAGCCTCATCTGTACAGTTGAACTTCTAAGGATATGGCAAGACTGAAGGTCTCAGAAAGTCACCGCCTGCAGTCAGCACACCAGAAGTACACTCAGGCAAGCATTTTAAAGTGTATATAAATTGTAAGATCTGGGGAACAGGACTGATTTGATTAGGAACAGGATATCTACAGCCTATAAGATAGATAGAACACTGTGTGTAACAAAGTTACAATTGCTACTTGAGACAAATGGACATTAGTTTGCCTTCGAATGTGATACCTTTTATAATTCACTGTGAGTTCGTTCTGTAATATCTCACGTACCAATGCAGACACAGGTGCGGGACTTGGTAATGTGGTCAGAGAGTAATTGAGAACATTCAACTCAAAAAGGTAGCAAAAAAGGAAGAAAATGAAAATGAGGAAGGAATTACTATGGATTAAAAAAATAGACAAAGTGCAGTGATACATGCCTGAAACACTAATGCAGGATGGTTGGGCGTTGAGTCCAGCCTGGGAGTCAATCGCAATGTCGTGCCTTAGCAAAACCCTACCTCAAAATGAAAAATCACGGTTGGGCCTGTGGATTAGCATGAAGGCCCTGCATTTAATTCCCAGAAGTGAAAAAGAAATCAAAAGGATTTGAGAACAGAACATTAATATGTGTAAATGAATATTATAACTGATTATGAAGAAAAAAATGGACCAAGCATTTGCAACTATACTTAATAGAAATAGAATAAAAGTAAAAATTGAAAAATGAAAATAAAATTAAGGGCTGGACAAATAGCTCAGCAGAGTAAAGTGCCTGAAAGCAGGCTCAAGGGCTTGGTGTTCAGTCCCCAGGCCTGCTCTGCCATCCCAGTCCCCGGGGCGCACTGATACAGCAATTGAAACTGGGTATGGTGGCGCGCACTCATAATCCCAGCTCTTGGGAGGCTGTAAACAGGCAGATCACTACGAGTACGATCTAATAGTGAGACTCTGAACACCCTCTAAGCCCTTCCCTAAAAAATACAAAAAAATAAAATATAAGAAAATAAGCACTATACATTATCTCTACACAGATTACAATAATTTGGCTAGCCAGATAGCTCAGTGGATTAAAGTGCCTAGGTAGGCACAGGGACCAGGTTCGATTCCTGGCTTGCCGTGCCAGCCTTGCCCTGGGGCACACTGAGATGGCAACTATGACTGGACATGGTGGTGCTCACCTGTAATCCCAGCCCTTGGGAGGTTGAAAGCAGTAGGATCACTATGAGTCTGCTCTGTGTAGTGAGACTCTGTGAACCCTGTACTAAATAAAGAAAAGATTAAAGTAATTGTACATACAAAATTTGGTAATATGAATAAAATACATTGTTTTCAGGAAAAATTAAAGTATTCATTCTGGGAGAAAGATGTTAAAAATAAACCAGTAATTTGTATGAAACTGAAAATATCTTCAAGGCCTGGGCAGTGTCAGAGTCAGTCTTTTGCACATTGAAGATACAAATTAATTTGTGAAGACACAAATTAATTTGTGTCCCTTATAAAAAAGAAAACCTTTCACACTAATTGAACCAAGTCAGGGGCTGGGGATTTGGCTCAGGGGTAGAATGCTTGCCCTGCATGCTGCAAGCCCTGGGTTTGGTCCTCGGCACCAAAACCAAAAAATAAACCTCCCTTAAAAAGCAATTCAATCAAAACATACAGTAAAATCAAAAAAGACCAAAAAAAAAACAAGGCAACTGAACCAAGTCAGAGTTGGATGAAGCCTTATGGTAAAATATTTAGAGAATTACACTTACGCAGTTCAGTACAAATGACATAAATAAAATGTATGTTACACCTGGGAAATGCAAATATATATACTAGCAGATAATTTATAACTCAAAGGAGAAAAAATATGACCATCTAAACTAATGTTCCCGAGTCACTCAACAGCAACCTAAACTTGTAAAATTACTGCCAATGTGTTGGCAAGCCACTGACAGCACTTAGTATGTCAAAGTCCTTCAAAGAAACATAATGTACAAAATTATTCAAGAAGTTAAGAAAAGTGAAAGAAAATATTCTCTTTTTAGGTACATACCATTTATTTAGGTTGGTTTGTTATGATGTATTAATTAAAATTCTCTTAGTCCAGTGAGATAGCTCAGCAGTCTAAAGCGCCTGATTAGGCAAGCTTGGGCAAATGCCCAGGGACCAAGGTTTGATCCCCGGCACCACGTGCTGTGCCAGCCCCCCTCCCAGCATGGGCTGAGCCGGCCACTAAATAAATAAATAAATAAATAAATAAATAAAATTATCTTTCATTATAATTTAAGAATAAAGCAGAAAAACTTAAAAATTGCCAGATGTCTGTATTGTGACATATGTAATAAGTGCTCACTATCTGACTGATTAGGATTTTCAAAAAAGTATATGATTTTGTAATTACTTCTCATGTATCCTGTGACAGGTAAGAAATGTTTTCACATGGAACAGCTCAGCAATTGTACATATTTGCCCATATAATTACATTTGCTCAATATTTTTTTGCAGCATCCACCGTTAGCTTTGTTTAATATCATTCTTTTTACAATAGGGTAACCAAAAACCTGGACAGCTATTATATAAATAAAGGATGGTACTAGAAGATTAGTCTTAATAGCAAATAAATTAAAATGTACCACCAAAACCAACATCATTTGTTATGTATTTCCTGTATTATTCCCTATTATTGATTTTAACTATGAAGTTTTTAACCAACAGCCAACAATCATAAACAAACCACAAAAGCACACAATTAAATAACTTTACACGGTGAATTTTACAAATATTTAGTCTGGGGTTGGGGAGATAGCTCGGCAGTCTAAGTGCCTGCCTGGCAAGTGCAAGGACCTGGGTCCGGCCCCCAGTGCCGCATGCCACACTGACCCTGGAACCTCAGGAGTGCAGACCTGACCACCAAAATTGACATGGCATGGTGGCTCTCACCTTTAATCCCAGTGCTGGGGACGCTACTACAGGAGGCTCACTATGATTCTGAGCTGTGTGGTGAGACCTGGTACCAAAAAAAGTTGACTCTTATGTTATTGTTCTAAATTTAAGATATATACTTTGTATGCAGTAAGATAACAATAAGTATCTCAAATCATGCCATGCTCATTGTCATGATATAATTATGACAAACTTTATCTTAATTTTTCTTCAACTTTGGCTCATGATTGAGTTGGGAAAGAAAATGATAGGCTGAAGTTTGCTAAAGTAGCAAGTATTTCTATAGGAATAATGACTATATGTTGATTATAACCAGGCAGCTTAGACTCAGAGTAACCCTCCTATGTTCAGCCTCCCCAGGGCTGGGATTATGGGCATGCACCAGTACACACGGACAGTAGCTGGCTCAGTGCGCCCTGGGACAGGGCTGGTGTTGCTTGTGGTGCTAGGATCAAACTTGGTCCCTGTTCTTGCCTAAGCAGGCTCCTTAGTCCATTAAGCTACCTCGGTGGTCCCTAAGTTCCATATATTAACATAATAGCATCATTAATTGTGGACATCTGAACACATATTTGTGATAAACATGTGTTTAGGTTACAGATACTGTGAACCAGTTCTAAACATGACAAAGTGTCTTTCTCACTTTGGTCAGAGTCACAAGTGAAAGCTAAATTGTTTCTAATTTAAGGTTATAATTCCAACTATATTCTTTACCTAGAAAT
>NDGM011192006.1:0-12124 GCA_002564305.1 Octomys mimax | reverse complement strand
TTATATCTTTCACATTTCAATATTTGTGTACAATTTTTAATTTGCTATATAATTATTGATTTTTTAATGAGGTTAATAATGAGTTTTTTTTTTAAGTTAGAAAAGGACTCAAGGGAAGCTTCTTTGCAAGGGTCTGACTTAATCCAACTTGAGTTTGGGAAAGATTACTAAAGTCATTTGGTTGAGAATAGACTGTTGGGAGCAATGGTCCTCCATAGGCCTTACATCAGCAGCAGCATTGTCCCCTGGGAACTTGTTAAAATATAAACTCTTACTCTTTGCCTCAAACCTACTGAATCAGAAACTCTGGAGTACAGCTGAGTGACCTGAGTTTTAACAAATGCTCCAGGGATTGTGATATACACTCAAGTAGAGAACCATGGATGCTGAATTGGGACAGGAAAACAGCCCTTGGGAAGCTCTTACAACCATCCAGGCATAATGGTGGCTTAGATACAGGGAGCAAGCTGGTGGAGATCTAAACAGGGACATGCAGCCACTATTTGATGAGAAGATGTATTAATGGATTGGATGGAGACATAAGGAAAGGGAAAGAAACTACTGAGTTTGTGGGGCTTTCATTTGTTATTTTTCTTAGGGGGGTTGTTTGTTTATTTGACTTGTTTTGTTTTGTTTTGTTTTGAGACAGGGTCTCACTAGTCCAGGCTGGCCTTGAACTCTGTATAGTTCAGGCTGGCCTAGAACTCATGATTACCCTCTTCAACCTCCCAAATGCTGGCACTACAAGGATGTGACACTGGGCCCTGCTCAGTTTGTTGCTATTCCATTGAACTGCCGCTTCTCTCCCACTATGAAAGCATAAGCGAAACACAAGAAAGCCCACATTGGAAAGGGAAGGAACTAGATAAATAAGTTATCAGCTTGACTTTGCTTTGTAGTTCTGTTTCCTCAGTAGTCATCTTCACTCTTGGAGCCTTAGTTTTCTCAACTGCGAAGTAAAATTCTTTGTAACCAACCTTAATAGATAGTCCTTAGTTTCTAATATAAATTTCCTTACTGTATATTTCATTCAACTCTCTTTACACTTGCCTGATTCATTTATTTTTTAATTAATTTTATTGAGAAACAAATAGCAGTGAGAAAGAAACTCAGGTCTATGTAAAGAAAGAAGGAATATTGAAGAATGAATAAATGAAAGTTAAGTAAAAACTTTTTAATTGAAAAAAAAGAGATAGTCCTTAAGTCAAAGCATTAACTTTCCATATACATGGAAATTACTGTCATTGACTTTGCTCATGCTCAAGGGATTGGAAGGGACTTGAATCTGCCCACCTTTCTAGTGGAATTTCACTAAAGAACTATCCACTACTGATATCTAAGTATCTTTATGCTGGATTTTCTTAGCTGTGGTTCCAACAAAATTTCTTTTAAAAAAATCTTAATGAGTATATCTGATTAATTCTTATACTTAGAAAATACTCTACAAAGAGGATCTCATTTTGTAAAATTCCCATGCTAAGTAGTGTGTAGAATACAAGATAAAATTGATTTGCTGTTTTTGAAGAATTCACAATCTTATAAGAGATAAAATATATGTGAAATGTTAGAAAAGATATAATTAAATTTCATCAAGTTTTGCAAAAGTAAAGATTTTCAAAGACAACTACATGCTACTAAAACCTGCTGTAATTAGAAATGTAGCACTGTGTTCTGACCTCTCAGTGGTGTTCTATACTTCTCTGAAATATCACAAATATCAAAAGAGAATAAACAATGTAGAAACCCAGAGATGATCAAATCTACTTCTGAATTTTAAAATAAAACAGAATAAAATAAAATGAAAGAGAAAAGTCAATTAAGTAACCAGTGACCTCTACAATGAAATTCTTGGGCCATTTCTCTATTGTGTAATATCAAAACAAGCATAAAGCAAGTCTGAAAGGTGACTATGAAAAAGGAGGATTCACCTAAGAAATTTTGTATTAAATTTACCTGCATCTGATAGTAGATACTCAGCGATGTGTTGGAATTGTTTTCTATTAATTAATTGTACCTAGTGAGTAGACCATACCCAAAACTGCAAGAGTAGTTGGAAGGAAAGGAAGATAAAAAATATTTGAGAAGTGAGTGTAAACTTTTTTTTTTGGTTGATGATTCAGCCCTACCTGAAGGAGGAAACAGCCACAGGTCTCCAAGAGGTATTTGGGGTTCAAAGAAATCAAAAGCACACTGTCTTCTGCCTTGAGTCATCACTTCTGAACAAATTTTCTTATTCTTTGAAATTAAAGGAACCTGTGCTTTTCCCTCTATGTGTTGGTATCTTTTCATGAATCTGTACATTGCAATAGCAGGTACAGAAGCTGTTTAAACAAAAAGGAGTAATCACAAAAACTTCCATGCCAGAGCAACATAAATTCTCTCATTATTTCTTTGGGTTTCCTTTCTTTGAAAGGGTTTCCAGATGACACAATATATAAGTATAGGATGAATAGTGTACATACATCCCTTTGTATCCACTGATTTCATATCCATGACAGAGATTAAAACTGTTTCCAAAAAAAATTCAGGTAAATAGACATTTTCATGTCATTAGTCTCTGAACAATACACTATAACAAATATTTACAAAGTATTTACACTGTATTAGATACTATAAATAATGTAAACATGACTTAAAATATGTAGAAAGATGTGTATAGTTTGCATGTAAGTTTTAAATAAGGGACTTATGTGAGTAGGCTGTGGAATGTGGAATTCAGAGGAATTCAGAAACTAGTCCTCTATGGCTACCAAAGGATGGCTGTATAGCAAGTGAGAACATAAGGCTAATAATAGTGCCTGGAAAAATGATCACTCATATGTAAAGGAATGAATACAGGCTCATATTTCCCACATTGTACTAAAATAAATCAAAGACTTAGATATAAGATTGGAAACGCTGAATCTGATGGAAGATAAGATAGATAACACCCTTGAAGACATAAGCAAGAACTCACCCAAAAATGAGACCCCACAAAATAAAAGTGCTATTTAAAAATGAGAAATTAAAATGAACAGACACCATTGAGGAAGTACAGATGACCAATAAGTACAATTTCAGTGTCTTTGGCTATTAGAGAAATACAAATCAAAGCAACACTGACTCCATCTTACTACAGAAAGAAGGACTATTATCACAAACTCAAGAAACAAGAAAGCTACTGAGGTTGTAAGGGGAACACAAGCCTTTCCATTTTGTAGGTGGGAATGTAAATTTCTTTTTGTTATCTTCCTGTTGTGCTGTAGTTCTAAAGAAAGGGGTTGTCAAAAGTATTCCAGGTCTTCCTTGTCTCAAACAAAGAATTAGAAAAGCCAAAAATAGTGCCAAAAATTTGTTTCAAAGATGAGAGGAGAAAGGATAAAAGAAGAACTAGCTCTGCAGAGAGAACTTGTTTAAACAAAAGTGGAAAAGAGGGGGGGAAAAGAGCAAGAATAAAAATACAGGCAGAGACAGGGAAACGCAAGATAAGCTTCTGTGAGGTCACAAAAGCAGGAGCCTCATAGCATCTGGTCTCTTTTACTCTGGACACATCTTGTGAGAGCCCTAGAGAAGTTCCACATACAAAGTTCTGAGAATCAGGGCCTGCCAAACAGCTCAGCAGATTAAAGCACCTGCAAGCAAGTAGGGGGCCAGGGGTTCATTTCCCCAGCCAGCTGTGCTGGTCCTGCACCTGGAGCATGCTAAGAAAGCAACTGAGACTGGGCATGGCGGCGCTTGCCTGTAATCCCAGCTCTTGGAAGGCTGTAAACAGGTGGATCATTACAAGTCCGATCTAGTAGTGAGACTCTGAACACCCTGTAGGCCCTTCCCTAAAATTAAAAAAAAGTTTTGAGAATCCGCTATTCCAGGATCTTGAAATTGACAGGTCCCTCCCACTGTGGTGGCTTTGCCACACCTTCCTTCCAATGCCATTTCCCCCAACCCCAAGAAGTATAAGTCCCATAAATCTTTATGTGATTCTGAAGCAGTAGTGGTCTGTGTCTTCTACAGCTTCTTTACCCTAGACTGGGCTGTAGATCTTACCTACTAGGAAGTCTATATTCTTCAAATTCCTTGTGGTGGTGTGGTGGCTAGCTGACTGCATTTAAGAAATAAAAACCTTTCAGAAAATAACAAGAAAAGAGTTAGTGACCCTTAATCTGCCTGTTTTTAATGGGGAAAAAGGAACTTTACTATTAGCCCAAATGTGAGGAGAAAGAATTCCACACTTCCTATACAGGAAGAATGTAAGTTAGAGAGGTACATCAGATAATTTGTTGAATCTAAAAGTCAGAGCTTTAGCAAGATCTTGTTTATTTATCTGTAGTATCCCTTGGGCCTTCCTTTTCAAAGAGAAATCTCAAGATTTATAGAAGTTGGGTGATCTCATTCTTTAAACAGTTCAAGTAGGACCAGCTTTAATCAAGGAAGATGAACCTGCTTGTCTATCTCTGCCACCTTTCCTTCAGTGGGTGTTGCAAGGATCATTCTTCCATTTTGGCTTTTATTTTTTCATTGGTGTCCGCTCTCTCCAAGTTTTAACAGGCACTTGGTCTCTGGGGCACTAGATGGTTCCCCTGGATCAGGAACCGGCCAGACTCAGTTCTCATACATTAAGATAGCTTGTTATACTTTGGCCAGATTAACCAGATATTGTAAGAGACACATGATCTCTGGATCTACTATCATATCAGAGGATAGAAATGGCCTCCTATAGAACATCTCAAATGGGCTCAAACTTAGCCCAGTTTTGTATGTGTTACAAACCCTAATGAGTGCTACTAGTAACAATCAGACCCAGGACTCAGACATCTCTTATCAAAGTTTGCCAGAGCTCACTTTAGAATCTGTTTGGCTCTCTGTATCTTTCCACAAGATTGAAGCTGTCAAGTAGAATGGAAATGATGCTTTATTCCTAAAGCCTTTGCCTTTCCCTTGAAACTGACAAGTCCTTTCCACTTCTCCAGCCAAACTTGCCATGGTCTAACTCCTATATTATTCACACAAGAGTTAGAGATCTCATATTACAGTAATACATGCATACCCACATTTTAATAGATTAACTCACAATAACTAAATTTTCTTATGTCCATCAACAGATAAATGGATAAAGCAAATGTATATATGCATAATGGAAGTACTACTTGTCTGAAAAGAAGGATAAATTTGAGTTATTCATAGGAAAGGGGGATGTAGTTTGACTCAATAATGCTAAGTAAAATAAGTCATATATAGAAAGTTAAATATGCCATGGCTTCTCTTATATTGTAGGGGTTGGTGGCTCTCAACTGGGTTAATTTTATCCTAGCAAAAGAAGCTCTAGTTTATCTTTTAATCTGCCCTTGTTAAGATGTTGTAACTCCTTCACTCCTTCCCCACCCTTGTTAAGATGTTGTAAACATAAAAGAGATAAGAAGAAAACAGAACTAATTACAGAGAAGATGTCTGTGACTTCTTGATTCAACACCATGGCATGTCATGGTTGCCATGGAAACCAAGAAAGATTTAAGTACAGTCAAAACAAGGAACAAGGCTGGATGGTTTCTGATCTGTAAGGATCAGAGAAGTGTGTTCAGATGCCACCTGGACATTTAAGACCTATAACCCAGAAAGGGTCCTGCGGCTAACATTATTAGTAAGGCTTTATTTTTTCCTAATCTTTGGTCTGATGTGAAAATAATCCTTCAGATGGAGGCCCTAGAGAGATTTCCATGGGCAAGACTCCCATGTTAATGGGGTCCTCCAGCCTCCATGCCTGCAGGCTGTTTCCATCTTGCTTTGGTGCCACAGCTGAATCCAGCTAGCCACCAGGAGTGGCTGAGGGCTGGACGCTACAGTCATGAAGGGAACAGAGTCACACTCTCCAACTAGGTAAGACCTAATTGGCTTTTGTTCTTTTGTTCTCTAGTGAGACTGGCTTTGGGACCCTAGTGCCCAGAAAGGATAGCAATTCTTCCAGATGAGAATTCCTGGGAGGTTAGTTGATTGTTGGTTCTCTCATGCACAAGAGACGTAAGAGATTTGTGTTCTTTCCAAGATGAGAGTCTGTGGGAGGCTGGTTGTTTTTTCAGTCAGAGGACACCTCTGCATTTGTTTTGATTTAAACCACTCTAAAGCTTAAAGTGGTAAAGGAAAGGTTGGAGCAAACCAAATTTCTTTCTGGGATATTGTAGTCTCTTTGTCTGAATTGCTTGTTTAGTGTTTCTCCCATGCACCCATGTTCCCTGATGCAAAAGCGCCCTGAAATTATAACTGAATCTACAGCCTGGCCTGAGGGAGTTGAGGCTGGCCAGCTGAGGGAATAGTCAATCCTCACATAGCCAGGAGAGTGGGAGGTAGTAACAGGAAAACTGGGTTGCCCAGTCCAGTCCATGTATGTTGACTCCTGGCTCTCTGTGATTCAAACATTGCCTCAACAGCTTAGGATATGTGCACATGGAATCCCTGACCATGTACTGATTATGAGAGAAAGTCTTTAGAGCCCAAGCTCCCTGTTGTGCTATCAACCCTTCTTGAGGACTCACATTTAACTCTTAACACTATACAGGCCATTAACCCTGCTTCTCTACTGCTGATGTTTTCAGAGCCCCCAAAACATGATTGTGGGGAGACTACAGAAACTGTGTATTCTACAAGACCTAATCTATAAGACACACCCTTTCAAGACCCTGATCTTATCCTGTTCTCAGATGGGAGCAGTATAGTAATAGATGGGATACAGAGGACAGGGACAGCATGCGTGACAATAGAATGGACAGTATGGTTGGGAGCATTGCCTCCTAGTATGTCAGCCTAGAAAGGCAAACTGATCACATTTACCTGGGACTTGGAACTGGGGAAAAACAAAGGTTAAAGCTTTTCACCACCTCACAGTATCTGTTTGCCACTTCACATGTACATGGCACCATCTACCAAGAAAGAGGTGTCCTAACTGCAGGAGGAAAAAACTTTAAAAATTAACAAGAGATATTGAACTTGTTGCATGTGGTATGGTGGCCCACTCAGGCAGCAGTAATACACTGCCTCAGACATCAAAACAGAAATACCATTGAGGTCTGAGGTAACAGTACCACTGACTTGGCAGTAAAACAAGTAGCTGTGGGAGATTTGCTGCTGAAAACATACGTTATGTTGCACCACTCCTTCAGCCACCTATATACTCTGAGACTGAGTTAACATGGGCCAAATCAGAAAGAAATGGATGAAAAATTCTTCCAGGAGAAGAGTGTTTCTACCCAAATACATGGGACATTTTGTGATTCAGGAGCTTCACAATAAAACCCACCTGGGCAAGACAGCTATGGCAGAACTGCTTGCCCACTACCTTTACTTATTTATTTATATACCCAGACTTTGGATCCTATGTGCCTTAGTGGCCAGTGCCTCAGTTACTCTTCTCTTATTGCTGGGACAGATGCCCAACACTCAAAATGAAGAAGGAAAGATTTATTTAGCTCATAGTTACTGGAGATTTCAGCCTATACTCAGCTGGCTCCAAGGCAAAGCAGCACATGGCAGAGAGCAGCCTTTCATGGCATTGACAAAGATCAAGAGAGCAAAAAGGAGGGATAACAGCAAAAATGGCTACAGAGTGCAAGTCTTTCCTATTTATCTGCCCCAGGCTGGATAAAGCACTCACACCCATAATTCCAGCAGTACTCCAACACATAATCCCAGCCTTGGATTATGAATGAAAAACAAACTCAAGAAACATGCTTCAACAACTGCGTGAGGCTTAGGGGACAAATATGCACAAATCATAACACTCTTCCCCTGGGCCCCCAAAGACTTATGCACATCCCTTTATACAAAAGTCATGTTAGTCAATCTCTAAGAGTTGCCAAAGTCCTACAGTTTTAGCATTGCTTAAAAGTCTAAGCCTCAAGTCTCCTCCAAGATCTAAGGCAAACTTAGCTGTGAGCACCTGTACAAATGAAGTTAAACACTTCCAAAATCCAACAGCACAGGATAAAAATTACCATTCCAAAATGTCCAAATAAGATACAAAGCATTGGGACCAAACAAAGTCCAAAATCCATCATGGCAAACATTAAATCCTGTAGTTCCATATGGAACATCTGAAGCAACCCATGATGAGATGTGAGCTCCAAAGGCTTTACATTACTCCACCCTTACAGCATATTTGGTGGTAGCTTCCATAGCTTTCTCTTGGGCTGGCTTTGCTTTCACATTGCATTTTCCATTAGATGATCCATGCTCCTGGATTTTCAAAACTTCTGGGGTTTCCACTGAATAGGCTTCTCACTCACATCTTTACACATTGCCTTCCCAGGAGCACACTGCCTAGCTTCCCAGGCCTTCTTCTGAAATCAAGGTGGAAGAATTTGTAACCTCAGAACTCCTGCATCTGCAAACACCTAAAACCAATGCCACATGGATGATGCCCAAGGTCTGCTGTCAGCTGGAGCAGTAGACAGGCTTTCTTCTTTCTTGGCTGTATGGGTCAAGGCAAAGTCTGTCTCCCTTGCAATTCTGAGACTGCTAAGGTGGGAGACCTACTTCCTTCAGTGATATTCTCAGGCTATCCTTTGGATTCTCTTATTCTTTCTCCTCAAGGGAGATTCTCTCAGCTCTATCTTTGCATTTCATAGCTTTATTGGAATTTCCTTTCTGGTCAAACTCACATTTTAAATCATCCTGCTGGGCTCTTTGCTCTTGGTACTCAACATAAATCTGGCTAAAATTCCCCAACAACAACCATGCTACTGCCTCAATATTTGGCTGCTTTGAAATATCTTTTCAAAGATTAATCAGTCCATCATGCTTAATCTCAGTCTCAGGAGAATTTTCTGGACACAAACAAAATTCACACAAACCTCCTACCAAGCCATAACACAAATTATGTGGAGTCCAACAACCAATACAGTTTTTCTTTCTAGGAGAACCCCCTGCCTCCCACCAGCCTGGTCTTTGCAGGCAGGATTTCTATCAGCCTTCTGGTCTCCTGAGTTCTAACTAGAATCTCCCACAAAAAAACAGCTGCAGCTATTCCAGCACTTCATTCATAGGTTACATCTCTGAACCTTTTCTATCTCTTACCATAAGCCATTCCCAAATGTGTATAATCCACATAGTCAGGTAGTCACAACAATGATCCCACTCCTGGTACCAAATTCTTTCTCAGTTATTCTTCTCTTATTGCTGGAACAGATGCGCAACACTCAAAATGAAGGAATAAAAGGTTTATTTAGCTCACATACACTGAAGGTTTCAGTCCATACTCAGCTGGCTTCAAGGCACACTGGCACATGACAGATAGCAACATTTCATGGCATCAGCAAAAATCAAAAGAGCAAAAAGGAGGGGTAGAAGCAACAATGGCTACAGAGTACAAGTCTCTCTCTCCTCCTTATCTTCCTCAGGCTAGGTGTACCACTCAGAACCATAATCCCAGCCTTGGATCATGATTGAGTAACAAACTCTAGAACCATGCCCCAATAACTTCATGAGGCTTTGGGGTGACAAATGCACACAAACCATAACAGCCACTAAATATGTGATTTATGCTAATAAAATCCCAGTTTTTTGTGTTCTTTATTTCTTTTTATGATTTTGGTACAGGGTATCACTATGCAGCTTGGACTCATAACGATCCTCCTGTTTTCAATCTCCCTAGTGCTGGGATTATAGGCATGTGCCACTATGCCCAATCTCAGTTGCCAGTTTAGTGAACCCAAAGATGGGTCAGGCATGGTCTGTGGTGCCAGGGATCAAACTCCAGTCCATGTGCTTGCCTCATCAGGCACTTAGACCACTGAGCTATCTCACTGGCCCTATCACAACCCAGTTTCTTACCCACAGTGTGAATCAGGCATCTACTGACAGGGAACCCTCCCTTTCAAAGACAACAAAGTGGATTACATCAATTAAGCCTACAGTTGGAAACAAAAAGTATTTGTTGGTACTGATTTGTCCCTATTCAGGAGGGATAAAGGCCATTCCAGCCACAACTGAGACTTCCAGAGAGGTGGTAAAAGGATTGGTGAAACTGGTCATTCCCTGATATGGGCTCCCCATGATAATAGGTTCAGGTAATGGGCCTACTTTCATGAGTAGAGTGGTTCAGATCCTCTCCATTGTTTGGGGCATAAAATAGGAGCTACATAGTGCTTACCAACCCCAGAATTTGGGCAAAGTAGGACACAATCCCTCCAGGGAGCACTCTGACCAAACCACGCCAAGAAACAGGTGCAAATTGGTTTTCTGTGCTTCCAATGGCCCTGCTACGTTCACATTGTACCCCACACTGGGATGGGGTCACTCCCTTTGAAATCCTTTTCAAAAGGCCACCACCCTTGGTGCCAATGCTGGAAGGACTACAAGAAACTGGGACTCACACCCTGCTGTAGCAGCTGCAAGCACTGCAAAGGACTTGGAAAGGAATACAGTGAGCCATATTGGAATGTCACAATCTTCCCCTTCATAGCTCTGTATACTCTTTTTAGCCTGGGGACAAGTTGTTAATGAAAAGTTAGAAGAAAAAGGTGCATATGAAGCAGTGTGAAATAAGTCAATATGATGATATTAAGGGATAACACTGCATACAGGGAGAGGTTAGGCTGCCATCTCATGATAGACTTTATATTTCTTAGAAAACATGTCATAGAGAGGGGAAGGTAGGGGATGGTGGATCTCAACTGGGTTAATTTTATCCTAGCAAAAGAAGCTCTAGTTTTCCCTTTAATCGCTTTGTTAAGATGTTGTAACTCCTTCACTCCTTCCCCACCCTTGTTAAGACTTTGTAAACATAAAAGAGATCAGAAGAAAAAGAACTAATTACAAAGAAGTCCATGACTTCTTGAGTCAACAACCATAGCGTGGTGGTTGCCATGGAAACCAAGAAGGTATTTAAGCAGAGTTGAAACAAAGAACAAAGCCATATGTGTTCCGGATCTGTAAAGATAAGGGAAGCATGTTCAGATGCAGCTGGACATTTAAGATCTGTAACCAGATGCAATATGCCTATGTACCATTGCTACAAAATGAATGTACTCATTATGTATCACAAACGTGTACTAATATTAAAATGTTCTAGCTAAGCATGGATTATTTCTTTCACAATATAAGAATAGGCAGATAATCATGCCAATAAGCTTTCCAGTATTCTAACAAATGTCTGAGATAATCTCCTGATGAAGGGGCTAATTTTGGCTCCTAGTTTCTGAGGCCTTTGCCCATCGTAGCTCAGCCCCATTTCTCTTCACCTGTAGTGGCACAGTACCACATAGAAAGACCACATGGAGGGATAGAGGCCTGCTCACCTCATGGTAGCTGGGAAGCAGAGAGGGAGAGAAAGGACAAAGGTCCCAGTGTACCATTGAAGTGTATGCCCTCAGTGACCTAACTACTTGCCATTAGGTACCATTGTCTGAAGGTTCTACCACTTCACAAATGTGATTTGGTCTGGGACCAGGCATTCAACAGCAAGGCCTTTGAAGGACACTCCAAATCCAACCTATAATGGAAATGTTCATTCAACAAAAATGTCACACACAAAGGTATATAAGTGGCTGAAAAGTAGTGGCATAAGTGTGTCAGTGAATTAGTTTACACTTATTTCCAAGTGCATGTCTTGTTTAGAGTAGGATACTTTATCCAGTCTCTTAGAATAGTAAGGGGGCAGACCCCAAGGATTCACCACCAACAACAGCGAATCCCTAGTAAGCATCAGTGTATGATATGTTTTATTGTTTGTTTGTTTTGTTTGGTACCTGAAATTGAACTCATGACCTTGTACTTTCCAGGCAGGCCCTATATCACTGAGCTACATCTCTGGCTTCATCAGTGTATGATATAGAAACTAGTATCTTACATAGATAGATGTTTAACTATGGGGTCAAACAAGATATATAAGGAACCACCCAAAGGTAATACAGAATCAAAGCAAATTTGACATCAATACCAGATAGGTATAAGAAAAAAAAAACAATATTCGATCATGATGTGATATTATCTGACCTGATTATTTTTTTAATTTTTATTCATTTTAATGAGAAAAAATATAATAGTGATAAAACAGTTGCAATGCAGGTTAGTAGGACATTTATAATAATTAATACATTGCAGGAGTGTGCGGAGAGCTTCCTGCTAGCCTGCGCCCGCGGGGACCCGTTCCCGGCCAGGG
>NDGM011192004.1:0-20864 GCA_002564305.1 Octomys mimax | reverse complement strand
ATATATATATATATATATATATATATCCATAAAACACCCAGAGTGCTATAGTAATATCAACATATTTTACAAAACAAATATTTACTACAAAAAATCAGGACATTTTGTAATTAAAAAATGAACTAATCAAGAAAGTATGATGAATATAATAAATGTATAGACAACAAGGGACTTCCCCAGTAAACAAAACAGATGTAATATAAGAGAAAAAAGACAGTTTAGTAAAAGTACCTGCAAATTTCAGAATCCCAGTCTCAATAATGGATACATAAATTATGCTGAATGAAATTTTTACAAGGTAAATTAAAGAATTGAATAATGTAAATAATGACCCATGTTGCACAACAGAATTATGAATCATGCACGTGTATGTAGAAAATGTGTGCTAGGCATAAAAATACATTCAACAGTAGGATGCATGATCTTTTAAAACACACCCATAGCCTTCTCTTGGATGGACCACACAACAAACTATAAAGCAAACCTCAGATTATGTTAAAGGATTGCTATCATGCAAAGCATGTTCTCTGTTTGATGTAGGATCATGATGCAAATATAAGAGTACATTCAACTTTTAGAGGGCTGATAAGATAGCTCAGTGGACTAAGTGCCTGCGTAGGCAAGTGCATTTGATCTCAGCACTACATGCTGTCAGCCCTGCCCTCAGGTGCACTGAGCTGGCCAAAGAGACCAGGTGTGGTGGCTCCAGCCTGTAAACCCAGTGCTGGGGAGGCTGAACACAGGAGGATCACTATGAGTCTGAGCCACATAGTACCAAATACATTAAAATAAATAAATCAAGGAAGACCAAAGATGTGAAAAAGATTTATAAATTAATAATAAACACAGGAAGAAACACTGTCCATGTTAGTGATCAGGGAGACCCGAGCCAAAGCCACAAGGTGAAGCAACTGCACTCCCACTTAAACAGGTGTAGCTGAAGAGACTGACTATATGAAAGGCTCACAAAGACAACCTGAAATCTTCAAGTATTCCTGCTGAGAACGCAAAACAGAACCACCACTTCGGTAAGGTTTGCAGATTCTTCAAAAGTCAACATAAATTGTTCTTACAAACTAGCAATAGGAACTTCTTGGTGTAGATTCTTAGATTGTTAATTTTTAATTGTCTTATTTGTATATATGCACTTAAGGATCTGAATTTCCAACTAACTCCAGTGCTAGTTATATTTTCTAAGCTTACGTTTATATATAATGATTTAATGAAAACTATTTCTACCTTCCATTAATTTGTTTTTTGACTCATGAAAATTTATTTTATTATTTTATTTTAATACACTATTTTTTGTGTATTTGGCACAGGTTCTCACTGCACAGCTTGGACTCCTGGGATTACAGGTGTGCACCACCATGCCAGGTCTTAGTGGCCAGCTCAGCATGCCCAGGGGACAGGGTTGGCACAGCAGGCGGTGCCTGGTGACTCATGAAAATTTAGAAATGTGTTCTTTAGCTTCCAATCACTTAGGATAATATTTCCTATTATCTCCTCACATTCACTTACAGTTTAACTCCACCATCATCAGAATGTCAGGACACCTGAGTTTAGTTCTATAAAGGAGAAACGCACCCACGTGAGCAGAAGCTGAGACAGATGAACCAGTTTAAGGACGTTCTAGGCAACGTGGAGACATCTGACCTGCCCTTCCTTCCTCCTTCTTTTGTTTATTAAAAATGTCATCCAGCCTTTCTACTAACCCTGGATAGAAGAGTTAGGAGAAATGTAAGCTATTCCATAAGAGTAAACAGATACAAGAACTCAATAGAAAAGCTATCATACTGATGGAATAAATTTTTCTATGTTTGCATATATAAAGCTAATATACAGAAAATTTTCTATATAAAGAACATAAATATGCATATCAATAATAACTACAATATAAATGATCAAATACATTATAATTAATCTAACAAATGTTGACCCCTAGGATCTATAGAATGTTTGTAAAGATTTCACTAATGAAAAAATATGCAATGCTCATGGTTGGAAGATTCAATCTTAAGAAATTTATATATGAATTTAAAAGACCAAAATTAGAGACATTGATCTCAAAGAGAAAGGAAAAAATCATTTAATCTGATATCAAGATTCATTTATAAGTGATAATAATTAAGACTATAGATACCACCACAGTATGGACTAGAGAAGAAGAAAAGAGACCCAGACTGGGGCTGAGCTGCTGCATGTGGTACAGAGGTACCGCAGCATACTGCAGTGGTCAGTGTGTCCCTCAATAAATGGTGAACATTCAGGGCTAGAAGTGAAATTTGATGTTCATCTCACAATAAATGAAAATCTGTTTTAGGTAGATGGTTAATTAATTTAAACAGAAGAAGCAGATTTACTAGTAGCTTAATTGTAAACTTCTAAAAGAAATTTTAAGAAGATAGATAAATAGATAGATAGATAGATAGATTCACAATGCTAGCATAAGAAAATAAATACTTCAGTAATTTGGAAAATTCAGGATGTATAAGAGATAAATTTGCTACATTGAACTTAAGAATGTCATACATCAAGATCACTGCTAAAGAACCGAGAAAGGAAGCCACAGAGTGGGGGTGGATAAGGGGCTGAGGTTGCTTGACTATGTAATGAACAAACAAATCCAAACTAGAGAGAGAAGCCTACGAATTATTTTTATTAGGCATTCCAACTGTATATAATTATAGTACTGAAATTGTGATTAGGTAACTCAGTAGAGAAAAGACAACTAAAGACCTTGAAAAGGCTCGTTACAAATAAGTATTTTAAAGTATACATCTTTTCCTTTTAGAAAAAAGAAAAAAAGAAATGAAAGAGAAGGTGGTCAGTATCTTTGGTGGGCAGGAAGTAGAGATGAAGGCCCTGAGGAATAGCGTGACTGCTGCAGGACACGGAGCCACTAAGCGCCAGGCCGAGGTTTGCAGCCATGGAGCTCCAGCCACTTTCCTCAAGGAGTGACTGATGCAACTGTTTTGGAAACTGCTCTGCATATTTGCCCAGTGCAAGGCTATAACTCAGCAGATAGCGAACAATACACCTCAAAAAGCAAACCGGTTGAAGCTCTTCAACAAAATACAGGGAAAAGCGACAGTAGGTCTGGGAATACACTCTACTTCATCAGATTTTTTTTAAAAAGTGACTGTCAACTAAGGCCAGAATTCAACCATTTGCCAGGGCAAGAGGGCGTCATGGCTGGGAAGGGGAACAAATGGCTTCCTGCGGACCTGGAAGGGTCCCATCCCTAGTGTGGGCATTCATAGACCTGCACCTTTATACCTGTAGTGCGAGTGGCAAACTGCACAAGACGTTTTCAAAAGGACTACTGTTTACTTTACCAAATAGAGACTTAATTCTAACTGAACACAAGACAGTTGTCAATTTTGCCAATTCAGGGAGGCAGCAATAAGCCCAAGGATAAGTAGATGCCAACGCCACCCCCAAAGCAGACATCCCATGGCTCCTGGCTGGGCACTGGGATCTTTGCTGGGACCATTGTCCGAACAAGATGTTTGCTCCGTCCTGTCCCCCTCAATAGGGCAGAAGCTATGAGAGCCCTGGCTTTGTCAGTGAGCAGGGTCCCATCTCTCCCAGTAGGAAATGCCAGGCTTCACCATGACAGAAGCTTTTATTAGATCGCATATGTAAAGTAATAAATTAAAACCAAGTGTCAAACTCTATGTGTAATAGGATAGTTATCTCTAGGAGCTTCAGTGATAAAAAGGAAAGGGGAGAATGTAGGCCTGAGGGTTTTCTTTGAAGGAGGCTAGTCCCTGGCAGAAAGCTTCTTAAACTCCTGGCTCAGAGGTGGCAAGGAGACCAAGAGCATTTCTCCCCAGGTGACAAAGCCATGGAGAGGAAGGGGTTAGTGACCACCACACACCCAGCATGATTCCTTTCGATAGAGACCTCCAATTTCTAAGCCTGCCTTGCTACTGGCAAGCGTGCAGAATACCTATTTAAAGATCAGGAATTACGTAATAGCGCCCCCCCCCACTTTCAATAGCAGCTTTACATGTATTCAAAGCATTTTATCTTTTTCTCAGTGCTGGGTCTTACACCCAGGGACCTATGCAGACCAGGCAAATACTCTACCACTGAGCTACACCCCCAGCAGTTAAGGATAATTTCATCATCACTGCAAATTGATGGCGGTGCTGAGACAGACATCAGGGGATTCTGGCACGGGCACGGTCAGAGATCAGCCCCAGCTGGGCTCAGCTGGGCCTCAGGGACGAGGGCCGCCACCAGCAGGAGCCTGGTAGTTGAGGTTTTCCCTGGATGGAGGCTGTGTACCACTGTCCAGGGTGACCAGAGTCCCCTTCTCTTGTTCCCAGAAAAGCAAGATGAAGGTTCCATCGCCTTTGTCTTTGGATGTGCGCTTATTTACAACCTGCTTAAAGAGCACGATCATTTGGAATACCTCTCAGTTGCAACCACTTCAAATTGTGTGTACTTACAAGGAAGCTGGCCCTCAGCCTATGAAGCAACTTGTAAGATATGGGCCACCTCCTTTCCGTTTCTATGAACACTGACACTGGGCATTGCTCCCCTAGGGGCTCAGGCTGGCCCCTGACAGCAGCTCAAAGCAACCATTGCCCTGTGGCATCCCCAAGCCTTCTGTCACATCAAACCCCTCATGGGGCTCATGTGCCTAAGGGATCCAGCACCTGTATTCCAGTTTTCAGGATGAGATGCTGGCAAGAGCTCCGACCAGGAGGGTTGGGGTGACATGACGTGCGATGACTGGAAACAGGAAAGGATCTTGTTGAAATAGCTCACTTGGATCACTTTCCCCTTATTCTGACAACAGAGACCATGCCAAGCAAGTATTTTCTAACCCCATCTCTTTTCAAGGTCTTAATTTCACCCAGCACTCTTCTGCAACACTGCTGTGTGTTTGTGCATGTAGCCTCGAGTGTCCCCGGCTGCCTGTGACAATGAACCCTTGGAAGCTACTGTAACTCACCCTCCCCTCTGGAAGGCAGGTGCTCACAAACACAGGAACCTGCCTGTGCCTGTAAGGTTTAAGTGAAGTTCAAATGCAGGTGCAAATACTTCCCTTATTCTTGTCCCCTTCTGACTTTGTTAAGATGATAGATATCCTCCAATCTTTAGTTCAATAAATGCACTATAAGCATTAACCTACACTTTAGGCTTTCTAATCCTTATGTCGTCTGTGTCATATTACATTGTGTTCCATGTTCCTGCGCGATACAGCATTTCCTTTGATGACAACCTGGGTGGTTTTTCTGCTAGAGCACCTAGCTACATAGTCGCACAGTGGTTTCGAACCTATCACTTTGTAACTCTGTTTTGGTGATTTGTTTATAATTGAAAGCAGTGACACCAAAGCCTCCTTAACACAAAGGGAATGTCTGTGATTTTGTAGCTGAGTATTTCAGAATACTAGACAAGCCAGACTGGGGAGTTCTGCCTTTGAAATATGATTTAAAACAGAATTTATAATGTCGCAGAATTACATAAAACTGTGTGAAATTGTGCAGATAATCATTTAAATCTCCCTACATGAAAAGATAATTGCTCCAGAAATTAACTGTACCTGGGGTTCATTCATTTGGTCATGGCTAGTTTCTTATGTAGTGATGATTTGATATTAGAGCTAATTAAGATCAGGTCAGAGTTGCTGAAGGTCAGACAGTAATGTGTGGGATCATTGAAATGATAATTATAAACAGATTAGGAAGCCACGGTCCTTTATAAGGGGTTATTAGATAATTACTGTGAGAGTGAACGGCTTACTGTAATAATGGATTATCGACTACTTACAGCGTTTTAAGGGTGAGAGTGTATTACTTCCTCAAGGACTAAAAAATATTGTTGTGGAAACTCGGAGTTCAGTAAATATGGTGGGACAATGGCAGTCACCGTCTTTTTGGTCCTGAGAGGGCTTTCTTCTTAGACAGAGGGGTCACCATGATGTCTTTGTGGTGAGGGCTGATGGCAGGCCTGTTGTGGGCTGGCGAAAGGGCCCGGCTGCCCCACAGTGACCCGGGGCCCACGAGGTGCGGGCTTGCCATCCTCTGCTCCTCAGCAGCTCTCAGTCCCAAGGCTCAGGAAGCTGAAGCCCTGCGGTCTCTCCCACATCGTGCTGGCCAGGCAAAGGGTAGAAATTGACTCCCTCCCAGGGTCCCCAGTAGGGATCTCAGGAGGCGCGTGTGGCCAATGCTCTTGGTTGTGTGGGTGGTTGGACCCTGAGAGTTTTCTGGAGGAGGCGCCTGGCAAGGGCTGACTCTGCACCTGATTTGGTCTCCCACGTGGGTGTACACACCTTTCCTGCGCACGGCCCCCACGAAGGGACTCCGATGCCTTTCTCGCCTGTATCCACTGTGTGACCAGCAGTGAATTATATTGATGGCCTAGGTCAGGGACGAGGTTGGAGGAGGAGGCTCAGTAGGCCATCTCGGAGCGCCCACTGCACAGTGAAGCTTTGTGTGGAGGGGTACGGAGACTGCAGCTGGCTGGAGGTGTCTGTAGGGTGGTGGAGGCGTCCATTTCTGGGGCAAGCTGAGCGGCTGGACCGTGGTCTGGACACTGCTGCCAGGCGCTCGCCAGGCGAGGGCTCCCTGCTCCCAGGCTGCCGAAGGTGGGAGGCTCAGAACGGGGTCTCACTTCCCAGAGCTGGGTCTGCTAGGCATCCTGCCTCCTGGAGAGGGCTTCGACCCCAGCTTGATTCTCAGAGTCCACAAAATACAGGGTGCACCCAGCCTTGTCCTGTGATCACAGAATGGCCAGAGTCCAACTTGACCGAAACTCGAATTTGAGGCTTGGTCGGTGGGAGACTGGCGTCTGGGAACTAAGAACAAGCATGATGCTGGAAGTGTGAAAAGAGGTGGTGGGGAGGCACCCTTGCTCAGGGTACAGGGTCACAAGCAGGAGGGGCCTTGCATGTCACAGAGCCGCGACTGTTCTCTGTGCTGGTGGGTGGCATTTCTGCCAACTCTGAGAATTCATGGAGCGAGTTCTCAGTCCCTGACACTCGGCCACCCGTCCCCTGACTGCCCACCCTCCACTGTGCTCCATGGCCAGGTCTCAGCTTACCTGTTTCCACTTCCAGAGTGGGCATGCTCAGCATCTGAAGTATCCATCCTGAGTTACATTGAAGGAAACGGGTGCAGGGGCTGCTGCTTGGTGGGGTGCCCTGATCCACACACTGGCTGATGTGAAGTCTGGTTTCCTCTGTCACTTGTGTGCTGTGATAGAGCTGCAGGGATGACATCTTCAGCAGGAGGAGGCCTCACTCCGGCTGCTCCCTGTGTCATCCCTTGTGCCTTTGATTTCAGCCCAATTCTCAGTGTCACCAAGGCAGGGGGCAGAGACATTCTCCTCAGAACCGGGTCCTCATGCAGGAAGCATCTGGGAAGGGACTCATGGCAGAAGTGGGGCCTGGAGCAGGGAGGGTGCTGCCCCTTCCCACCGCAGGCATCTTCCAGAGGTGGCCTGACAGACAGGCCGAGTGATGCTTTCTGAGGTGCAGGAGGGGAAGGAAGAGGAGGGGGAACGAGCAGAATGAACTCAGGAGTGGCGTGCACATGCATTAACTCTCCTCCAGGAACGCGATCCTCATGTACTGATGTCCTAATAAACATGAAAAACAGTGACAGCAGCAGCAAAAAGAAGTAAAGTTTCACTTGCCCTCTGGGCATCCCTCTCTGGACAGACAGGTAGAAATCTGGACCCTCCTAGAGAGCATTCAACACATTGTCTAGAAATGACAGATTTGGACCTGGGGTGATGCTCAGTGGAATAAGCACTTCTCTGGCAAGTCCAAGGGCCTGAGTTCAATCCCCGGTTCCACCAAAAAAAGAAAGAAAAGAAAATGACAGACTTCGTCTTTTCAGAAGCATGGATATATCTGTAGAGCTATGACTGCATCTGTTACGTTCAAGATCTTCAGCTTTCCCCACCAGGATGTTTGGCACAATGCAGACAACCTCTAACCTGGCGTAAGAGTACACACCAGGAGTCCCAGATACTTGGGAGGCTGCGATGGAAGAGTTGCTGAGCCTACGAGTCCAAGTCTGGCTTTGACAGTGTAGTAAGATCATTTGAAAACATATGTGTGTATATAAAATCATAAAATGTGAATGACTTCTGAGCACTGGAGAATCAGCCCTGTGAAGCTTTGGCTCTGACATGACCCCTAAAGCCTCAGGTATCGGGAAAGTGATTAGATTACGGGGTGTGCATTATAGTTGACTTGCTCTTAAAGTGGGGTCTGCTGGGGAGAGGCGGTCTCTGAAAGCATGGCTTGGAAGGTCCACCCCCTCCCGGATTCTACCCTCATCTCTCTGCTTCCTTCCTCCCGTGACTCAAGCACCCGTCTTCCACTCAGACCCTCCCAGCATGCTGCCCACCCTGCCAGGACTGAAACTCCTTCTCTAAGTGTTGGCGTTGGGTATTTTGTCCAGGGATGAAAGTGACCGAGACAAACATCTTCTTTTCTTGTGCCAGGCATCTGGATTGCTATAGGCAAGTCCTGGATCATCTCTACCCTTTCCCTTCCACCTCTGGAGAATGAAGAATGCAACACATAGTGAAGTTTCCTGTGTATAAGATCTTTGAATACCTGTCCCAATATTGTCAAGACCCAATACTAAATTTGAGAAGAGATCTTCCCACAGGGGCTTTTATGATACTTGAGGGACACCCAGGGCTGAAGATCATCACAGCCATGTCCAACTTGCTGGCCTCCTGGTCCAAGAAGGGTCTTCTTGGTGATTCTGTCATTCCACAAGAGAAGACATATGGCTGCAGTGGTTCTAGTCCCGTGGCTTTTCCTTTGTGCCAAGAACAGAGTGTGTGACTGATCACTCTCCCATAAATGAAAATAGATGAGGTTTTTACAGTAACATTAATGAAAAATGAAAATAAAAAGGGTCATTAGTCAAAATGTAGGTGACATAAAATATAATAACAAATGATTGATGAAGCAAAGGCACATCAGAGGAGCCTATTTCCCAGCGCCCACAGCGTGTTCTCTACTCAGCGTGCACAGGGGGACCTCGTTGCCAGTCACTTGCTGTTTGCTGGATGCATTTTGGAAATTTATTATGAATTTATCTCACTTCTGGTGGGAATCATTTTCTGCCTTGAGTACCCTTCCATCCTATCAAGCCCTTCACCCATGTGGAAAATGTTCCACGAGGGTTTCTGTCCAGAGCACTGATCTCTTTATTTCATAATAGCCCAACCTGGGGCAACAGGGGCTCTCCTCCAGGGAAGGTTCCTTCAGACACCTCAGAGTGACAGCAACCTCCAGGGTTTAGAGACATGGAGAGTCAGCGTCCAGGGTGCCTATCTGTCTGCCCTCAGTCTGGCAGAATCAGGGGAATATTTTCTTTCAACTATGACAAGAAGTGACTGAAAGGGACACGGGGTCTCCGATTCGAAGCTAGGTTCCTGCCTTGACAGAAATTCCTCCTCCTTCCTCCTTGAGCCTACAGGGCTTCATCCCAAGGCACCAAACTCAGAAGGGGAAGTCACAAGACCAAGTGCTTTGTTTTTCTCTTTTAGCAAGCGCAGACGTTCATCAAGCTTGTTCTTTGATGGAGTCCTCTGCCCACAGCCCCCTCAGCCTGGATGCGATGGCTGAATGACACAGCACTTGCTTCCGGCCCTGGGAATCTGGGTTTCACAGGACCCCCTGGGCCCACAGCTCCCCTACAGCATCAGGCCCCCTTCTGCATCTTCACCCTCTCAGCAGTGCATGCGCATTAACTGGGGCTGGCACAGTGCAGCCAGGGCCACTCAGGATGCACACACAGATGAAGGGCAAGGTGTGTGCCAAGTCCCAGCATGAGCCAGGGTCTGAACTGAGCAAGAGCCTGGCCTATCTCCATGGATTCTGACATCCTCACTGCCTCTGCTTCCTTTTCTTCTGAGGCTTAGCACCATGGAAGAGTGACACTGCCTCACACATGCGTAAGATTAGACCTTCAGGATTAGCTTTTCACGGGGTTTCCACTCCACTTGTCTGATGGCTGGACACCTCAGGGAGTGCAGGCATCAGGAACCCAAATGCTGTGCTAACCCTGAAGGAGTGAGGAGCCAAGGACCACCAGCCACAGTCCGCTGGAGGTGCCGTGCGTCCCCACCAGGCTCGTGTTCATTGTCCCAGTCTGGAGGCCTGTCAGATGAGACCTTGCAAGAGGAATGGCTTGTATTCAGGGCTGAGCTTTTGGACAGGAGGACCTTTCGGTGTATAATGGGAACTCCAACAGTCCATGCGAAGGATGGATTGGAACTTCAGAGTCACAACAGAAGCAGAAGGAAGTGCAAGTGCTATGTTACGATGGTTTGTGTTCAATTTAGGAAAATTACTGATTTCCAAAAGCAGCTTTACTGGGCAGAATTATATTTTTATTTTGGTTTTAGAAATACATGTTTAGTTGTGCTGGAATGTCTAAAATTTATGCTGCATACTTACAAGTGTATGCTTCTTGGTCCGAAACAGGAATCTAAGAAGTCTGCCAATATGAGTTTACAAATTTAGTACTATGGAATTGCCCGAAGCCAGCGGATTGAGCCCTCCAACACACACCTTTACTATTATAAGTAACCACAGTGTGCTGGAGCTACAGAAATTGACCAGAGAGTCCAGCACAGGATGAGGGTGGGACCCCAGGGCTTGTCTGTCCCTGAGGGTGTCCTCTAGGTCCTGCAGAGACACACAGAAGGGAAGACCATTGGATTTCTTCCGTCACCACTTACCATTAGCATAATTTTGCATCAAAAAAATCCCCTTTGTGAGCCTCATTTCCTTCCTTCCTTTTTTTTTTTTTTTTAATTTAGCCTCATTTTTTAATTTCAGAAATCTGGGAAGAAATATGCTTTTCCCCCCTCAAAGTTAGGAGCCCAATCCAGGGAGTTCATGAAGCTCTCACCTGGTTCTATGAGCTCTAATATGATTAAATAAATGGGATGGAATAAATTAGAGTGCAGATGTAAATAATTGATAACTGGTTTAATATTCCAGCTCCTGAAATGCTGTTTATCCTTTAAAGGAGAACGCACACATTCCAACATGTAGATTGCCACAAAGTGTGGCTGCGGCCACGCGTGTGGCTGGCAGCTTCTCTGAGGTCTAACACTGTTTGTCCATTAACTCAGCTGGTCACTAAGCAAATCAAAGAGAGCACAGTGGCCACCACTCCCACAGTGTCCACCTTTGGGCTTCCTGTTCGTTGCCACACGGGGTGGCATTGTAAAGTGTGGGCTCATGCTGACTCATTTTTAGCTGACCAGGAATATTCTGGCTCCCCAAGACCCTCATCCACGCCATTTAGTGTCCATGTCTGAGCCCGGTGAGTGATCGTGGCTCCAGAACCACGCCCCAAAGCGTGTCTGCAGTTCCTTGGACAGCTTCTAGGAGCAGCCTCTCCCTTATTATTCCCCTTCTGCAAATGTATTTCGGGGCCACTCCCAGCTGGAGGTCTGTGTGGGTCAGCTCAGTCGGTGGCACTTGAGTCAGTGAGTGTCCCAACACGCAGTAGCCCTGGGATGTCTCTCAGAGCTGCGCTGGACTGTGACCCGGCCCTGCACTGGGCAGAGATCTTGTGGACGAGGACACTTAGAGTGCAAGCAAGGAAAGACCTAAGGCATTTGCAGATTTGAAGGGACAACAAATGCTGGAGAACGACAAGCTTGAGCCTGGCTTGGAGCACCCAGTTGTTAGGAGGTCAGGCACTAAAAAGGTGGCGGGTGGGATGTAGCTCAGTGCAAAAGCTAAGGTTTCAAACCCTAGCACCCCACTGTCACTTGAGACTGTTAGCATTTTCCTGCCTACAACGACACCAGTTTGGTTCCCGCTGTGTTCCCACATTGGGCTCCAGGAGCTATTGCGAAGGCCACTGCTTTTTCTTTTTTTTTGATGGTTTCAACTCAAAGTCAACTTGGGTGTGTACTAAAAGCATTCTTCATTGTCCGCCATCGACCATCCCTGGGTCATACTCATCCCTTCAATGAAACTCTGAGGCTGAAGTAGGAAAATTGAAGCAAAACTGTGGAAGAAAGCTTACAGAAAGAAATGAGGCCTGTGATACAGAAATATGGTATTTTTGCAATTTGATTGCATAGTGATTTTGCAGTTTGATTGATTTATCAATGAGTCAGCTGTGGTCAAAACTGTGTCTACAACCACAGGCGAGTGTCAGCCACCTCATCAGCCAGAAAAGCCGGCATGACAATGGCACTTCTTGCTGGGCATCGTAGACTCCGGATGTGTTCTGGGACACAGCAGGAATTCTTAGGCATGACATGCTCTGAGGCGTGGGCCGCCTAACCGGTTTTCCTCCCTCCAAGGTGTGGTGGCTGCTTCCGCTCCTGGATGCCCCTCGCTCCCAAACACCCTGCTTTCTATGTCCTCTGGTTCCCACACGCCCTCTACCACTGGTGACCATGACCCTAGCAGGACCTGCAGGGGCCAGAGGGGACACGGGACTTCAGGATGGGTGTAACTCCCTGTCAGTGGCTGCCCGGCTGGGAATCCTCCCCTCCCCCGTCCCGTCAACCAAGTCTGTAACGGATATCCAGCCGAGGACACCCAAGGCGGCACGAGCGGCCCCCTCCGCTGAGCGGCTCTGGGGACGCCCCCACTCCTGGCAGTGTCCATCACATGTGCTGATGGGCATGAATTGGGGGGTCCTGCCTGCTTGCACCTGTCAGTGCACTGATGGGCAGGGAAAGGTGGGGAGGCTCCCCCACCCTGTCAAGCCGCTGACAGGCGAGTGTGAGTGGGCGAGGCCCCTGGCCTCTCCTGGTCAGATGGGGGAGCCTGTGCTGGGGGCGGGTGGGGGTTCCGCTTGCCTGGCAGACTGAGGGGCTGGATGTGTCGGAGGCAGAAAGGTCCACGCAGACAAGAGTGAAAGACAGGGCCGGTGTGGTGTGCATTCGTGTGTGCGCTGGATCCTTGTTTAAATGTGAAAGCACGGCCCTGCACCCACGCTTGGCCCATTCCCTCGGGCAAGGCCCTGTTTGGTAGGCTGGTGGCTGGGGCCTTGCGAAGAGAGGGTGCTACAAATGAGACACCCAAGCTTCGTGCTCAGCAACAAAGGGGGTCGCAGACGGTGTGCTGTGTTAGAGCTTCAAACTTACAAGATCTTGGGGTATGCTCTCCATGTTTATAATGCGCACTGCGCTCCTCACGCAGTATCTCTTAGTCAGAAGAATGTGTGGCTTCCGAGCTTTTCACTGATGGGGTCACATTTCTTTCTTGTATTGGAACACTGTAACCTTGAGCAATGCGAGGCTACAGATTGGTCTGGGATGAGAAGTGTTGCGTGGGTTCTCTGGAGAGTCACTATCACAGCATGTGTGTGGACCTCTCCTGTGACTCCAGTGCCTGCCCAAGATATGCCCACCTCAGGGACAGGGCTCTGTGCTGGGCACTGGCTCAGCTCTGCTCCCCATGGCCTTCAGGGAAGCTCACGAGATGTTTCAGGGACACAGTAATAATCTTGCTTCTTAGGGGCTCAAGGTAGCCTCCCCTTTGGAGGAGGCAAATGGGCTTTCACTCCAGTCCAATATCTTTGAAATCAGCACAAAACCTACTTCCCAGCTCAGTGATCTGTGTGTCTCCCAGTTAAGCCTTGCCCGAAGAATGTTGCTTGAGGTGGGACTGCTTCTTGTCAGGAAGACTCCGTTAGCTGAGGCATAGCTTTTGAAGATGTACTGCTAGTTTCAAAATGTACCGATTAGGTCGTTCTGGAAATAATCCAATAAAAATAAACAAGAAGATCCTGTCATCTCAGAAGTTAATGTAAAAAAAACCTAAGGCAGCCATTTCAAGACAAAATGAACCTGTTATGCAGTTGAGCACTTCTTCCTGTCCAAGGAGGACACTGAACACAATAGAGGGCCCCACAGTGGAGGTTGATAGGTATGACACATGGTCCCCACACCTTGAAATGCTGCTGCTTTTCCTGCAGGGACAAGACCTGATTTCCATACCTTCATGCAATGAGCGTGCAGCACCCCAGCCAGCTTCAGAAGGCCAGGGAGCTCCGTAGCCAGGGTTCCTCCTAGCCATGTAGATCCTGTTGTCACCCACCATGTGCTGGATGTGGGCCAGCTGGATGCTGCTGTGGTGATCCGGAACACCACTGTGACTTCACCATGGACCTGGATATGGACAGTTGGTATAAAAATAATACCGCTGCACCAAGCCGGGGAAGAAGAAGGCTCAGTTTTCTCCTACTGAAAGGAAGCTACCCACTCTGGTGACAGCCACACACTGGTGGCCATGCACTATTCTTCCTTGAAGCTCAGACCTTCCATCTACCCACCAGGTTGGCCTTGCTTCAAGAGTAGACTACAGGATAAAAACAAAACAAATGGTACAAGCAAAGCCCCTACAAAACTGAAGTATTCTTTGAATTTCTAAGCCATGTTTCTTTTATGTTGCTTCCTGGTCATTTTATGTTCAGAACAGAATACCCAGCTTGGGAAGTTACATTTAAAAAGAAAAAAAATTCCTGAAAAGGGCCGTTTCCCAGGGAGGAACTGCAAATGGCCAACGCTCAGGGCAATACCCTGAATAGCTTTTGGAGACTGTGGGAATTTTTAGGCTGGGAAAAAGCGCACTTGGACAGATACTGAAGTGTTGCGGATAAAAGGGCGATTAGATTATAGTTTGGGTAATTTTGGAGAATTACAGGAAGATCAGCCTTCAAGTCAAAATTATACTGAATTAGGCAGGCCTAAATCTGCATACCAGTTTCCTCAACAGCGCTCTCCAATGACCAATATTCAGTAAGTGTGTGGAAGAACGTCTCTCGGGAATACGGGAAGTCCCTCCTTGCAGCAGGAGATGGAAGTAAGAGAATTTAGCCCCCAAGGCTGTTTGATTCAATCACAAAACTATTTAGAGCACTCTAGGCAGGACGCAGTCAGAAAGTCCCTGCTCAGCTCCATCACGGAGCTCTTTCCGATTTAACATGATGAAGGTTTGTTTGAAAGCATAATAGGATAGATTTATCAAGTTTTCACATATTTAGTCACAAGTTGATTGCTTATTCAGTCTTGCTGGTTATACGCCACCTTGAAGACAACCAGCTAATCCAAAAGGAAAATGGAATGAGATTTAAAACGGTGAATTTTGACTGCCTGATAAATAGATATGCCCCAAAGATTCAATAATTCATCACTTGGAGTTATTTATCTCTCTCAAAAGGTTTTTGAAATCATTCTTTACTGTTTCGCTTGATTAATTCTTTGATCTCTACGACGAAGATCACTTTATCCACGGCCACTGTGCAGGCTGAGTTATTGAAGGCAGGGTGAGGTGGGTGCTTGCGTGGTAAAACCACGAGGAGTCTTGGTGAGCAGGCTGGAAAAGACAGGCTTTCTATTAATCTCGATTTGGAGAGCTACAGTTGCTATGCATTTGAAGTTTCTGTGGCTGGTTTGCTAACTGGACAGAGACTTGGATCATGGACCTCCTTGTGTTTGTTTACGTTGATGAGTTATCAGCCTTTCTATTTGCTTAGGAAAACAGTAGTGATGGCCAAAGTCCTCTGACAGTCCTGAAATCGACATAGAGACCTTCAAATGACATAGGGGACAAAATGATCTCCCAACCTAAAAGGTACCTGGGATGAGTTCATGGTCCCTAAAACGGTAGGATGAATTTTAGGAACAGGTGGAGGTTATGAGCAGAACGTATTTATTAGGAGAAAGAAAGCTCCTAAGAAAGGGACGGGAGGGAGACCCTGAGCAGGTGGTCCCCAGGGAGTTGTCTCTTTCAGGGACTTTTATAGAGTAAAACCGTGTGGTGAGGCGGGTCTAAGGTGGTGGAGAACATGGGAACTCGCCTAGGTGGACATGAGGTGGGACAAAACTATGGTCAACCAATGAGCACCAATCAATGAGCACCATTGCTCAGGGAAAATTGATTAAATCAGAATCAAATGGGAAAGCAAGTCACATAGCAAGGGGGGCATGAATACGGAATAAGGCCTCTTCCTGTTGGGGTTGAGTTAGTGACTCTTTTGGGCTCTTTCAAGGTACTTGATACTTATTTAGAATATCAATCCCTGATGCCCATTCCTAGGGAAGTATGGGGCTGCATTTGTTTCCTCTTTTGTCCTGAGGTCTGGCCCACAGCGGGGGTGTCTGTCTCTTCCAAAGCTGCAAGGTCACTTTGTCTTCTATATTGTCTTTTTGAGGGTCTAGCCCCGTCTGACTGCCTATAATATTTCTATGTAATCTAGCTGCCTACACCAAAATGAAGCTCTGGAACTATACGGATTCCCAGTGAACCACCGAGGAGAGACAGCTAGTCATCCTCTATTGAGCAACTGTTCGTAACACGTAGCAGCCCTTCAAGGACTTTGGAGACCCTACGGCAGCCAGTCCCAGGACAGACACCACTTAGCTCCACCGACCAGCAGGCTACAGACTATTCAGAGAGCCTGGGAGGAGTGGAGGTGACCAGAGGCTGGAGGGAGGGGGACCAGTGCATCGCTGGTACGCACAAGGAGCCGACTTCAGGGATGTGCTGTACAGTCCCGGGCTATGACTGGGAATGCTGTGTTATACACTTAAATGTTTAAGAGGGCATATCCGATGTGACATGCTTTTACCATGATAAAATAGAGTCCGTGCATAGCTTTAAGGACTGAATTAAATGCATGAGATTTGGGGGTTCTGCTGAACAGATTATGGGAGACCTGGGTAAAAGTTGTCCCCATGTTTGTTTTTGAAGTTCTTCAGACATTCTGAATGGCCCAAAACGACAGGTAGGAGGTGACCACCCAAGCCAAGCTATAGAGATCAACCTGAAGAAGCAAAATCCAAAATCACAAATCAGTTTTTTAAAATCTCTTTGCTCTCCACCATATATACAATGGACTGCTCGGATTTCTCCACGTAGAAGAAGCACCCTTGAATAAACAGCAATTGGATATGATTTGCACCTTAGTGTTTAAATTGGTGGTTCCTTGACACCAGCAGCTGCTGTGCAGTTGTGTTTATCTCAGCCTTGATATAGATCCTGGTTCTGGAAGAGGGAGATTTGGTCTGGAGATTTTTCCAGAGCTGAGGAAGGAGGCAGGCTAGAGTCCCCCACCGGCTCACATCCTCTCTGTACGGGAAAGCCACGCAGCATGCCTGAGGTCCTGCACTGTGGGAGCAGGAACTTTGTTTCTTCTGCTGACTGTCCTCTGGCTCTCCCTCCTTTCCCCATCCCTTCCTTCCTTTCCCCATCCCTTCCTTTCTCCCACTGAATTCTTATGGCTAGAAAACTCCATACATAACAGAGAGAACACTGCTTTCTCTGGGACAGCCCTCGCCAAGGTCCTGTGATCATTACTCTGGGGAGAGGGATGAGGCAGGTGAGGGCGTCTCCATGGTGGACCACTGTGCAGTCGCCTGAGGAAAGCTCACTGGTCTCCTCAGTCCTCCTGGACTTTTATTGTGCCGACAGGCTTCCCTGGTCTCTCAGGATGGACACCGCACTGGGACTTCTGAACTTATCTGCCCATGAAATTTGTTTTCCATGGGATACCTATTAATATCTCTGGGTGCAGCATGGGAAGCTCTGGCTGACTGCATTAATTTGCTTACCAAACCCTTTCTCCATGGATAAGGAACCGACAAACACGATCTTCAGTTGGGTCTGAATTCATAACAGGTTCCAAATCGGTGAAGGCAGAGTGGTGACATTTTACCCTTGCAACACTTTGCTTCCAGAATGTGAACTAAGTGATTGCTAGGACACTAGATGCCCAGGGCTCACCTGCTCTGGGGAATTTGCAAGAAAAAGATTCAGCAACTTCAGAAACATGGGTGGCTCCAAAATCCACATGCCCTCACTGATCCCACAACTCATTCTTGAGATTCCATTCACAAGAATCCTGACAAACTTTACAAAAATAAAAATAAAACAAGAACAAAACCCAGGGCAATACAGTACCCCTGCACATGCCTTCTACCTAGACACACTCATCTCCTGCTGCAGCGCATGGTGGCTAATGAGAACCACCTGTCCATGGGGATCCCAGTTTCCTGGACCGCACTTTGGGGAGCCCCAGGTGTCGGGGAAGACATTCCAGGCAGTGCCTCTGTCCTGGGTTGCTGCTTTCCTCTGCTTCTTAGTGATTTGTTACTTGTAAAATGAATGCAGTTGGGACCGGACTAGCTGGTCTCACCTCACATTGAGCTGCTGCCATTGCCGGCCACCTTTGCATCTGCCCAGTCCTGCTCCTAAGGTAGGGCTGGTGGAGTCCCCTGCTGAACTGATTCACTCACGGTCCCTTCCCTTCATGGCAGGGCTGACAAGACACTTGCCTTGGGGCAGTGGGTGTGCTGGGGTAGCTGTTCTACTTAGCAGTGCTAATAAATCTTACCACGCTGCCCTGCTGCAAATTCAGGCTGCTGCCTCTGTGACAGCACTGTCACGGATCCATCCTCACCTCATGGACTTAGTCAGACTTTGACAGTTACGAGGAAAACAGAAAACTGCTTATAATTTCATGCCATGTTAAAATTTCCTAGAAATGGTCTCAGAAGTAACTTCAGAAGACCCCACTGAGGCACACCGGTACCGTGCTTTAAAATGTTTTGCTTAGGGACTGCAAGAGGAAGACAAGCTGGTACCTCCAGGTCTTTACTTATGTCACTGTCAGAGAGGTCCACAGCTTTGTTTTAAAAAGGTCCAGCCTTAGCAAGCTATTATAGGACATTGTAATCATTTCACTAGCCACATATTTGGTCCATGGAATGATTAAGCTCAGTGAGTAACAGCAACATGCCCATCTGGAGTCAAATTATCTTTTATGACATCCATTATTGTTGCTCTCATTGCCATCATTATCATTAGAGCTAATGCAACTCAGGAATATCAAATGTTTTACTGTAGATATTGTTTAATTAATAACCTAATTACAATAGAAACAAGCAGCGTTTCTTTATTCATTTTGAAAAACCACATAATGCAAAATAGTCAATAATTTCCATTCATTTACTTGATGCCCCAGAAAAAAATTTCTGATCTTCAAGAAAATAATTTTGATAAACAGAATTTTGCCTCATGCCTAAGGAAGTTTTGAACTGCTGCTCTCAGGTATACAGGGCTGCGGATTTTAGCGAGGAAGGACCTGAGGCTTAGAGAGGTGACAGCTGTATGGGAACAGCCAGAATCCCAAGTGTCACAGACTGCCTGCCACGTGGGCTCCTGCTGAGGACCTTTGCAAGGGAAGCGTGCTCTGTGCACGCCAGGGCAGGGGCGCCTTGTGGCCTGTGTTTCAGCATCTCAATTAGTGGCACTGCTGTGGCTTCCTCAGCCCCACCAAACACCTCTGCAGGTAAAGCGGTGTCTGCGGAGCTGAGGAGATGCTGCTGGTGGAGTAGAAGCTGCCCTGGCCACTGACGCACACATTTGGTCAGATCGGGCTGAAAGTCACTAAGGGGACACAGCCACACACAGAGGTCAGTGCACAGAATCTTGTGGCCAGTAATCCTGCATGGGCGTCCTGCCAAGCTCCCTGTCCACAGAGCCCCATCTGCAAACATAAGCAAGTGTGTGGGTCAAAAATACACGAGAACAGTGAATGTGTGCTGAACACGGCTGGCCTTTCCTCTTGCGCTCCTCAGGGTAACACATCTTCCTGCACCTTCCCCACACCAGGATAGCATTTACATAGCATTTACACTCTGTTAGATATTTTAAGCAACCTGGGGGTGGTTTAAAATATGCAGAAGGGTGGGTTATAAGCAGATTCTGCACATTTCCGATGCGGGACCAGCATGCTGTGACTTAGCCTTAGTGACTGGGAAGAGCCCATTCCTCTGCACCCTGAGGGATGATGGGACCAGTTTGCAGAGTTGCAGAGCTGAGCCAGGCGTCTGTCCCAGCACCCATCACTGTATCAGTGTAGGCCCATGCCACAGCCCTCCTGGGGCATTTTGTTAGATCTGGCTCCTTCTTTGTGGACAAAGACCCACCTGAATCTCCAGAGCGCCTGGGTGGCAGCAGCCCAGCCTCTCTGTGAGGTCTCTTGGCTTGTGTTTCTAAGAAGACAGGAAGGACACTTTGCTCATTGCCCCTCGGTGCTTTCTGTATCAGTGATTTTCCTGCTGTGCCCTCTCGAGCACTTTAAAAACTACGGATGCTCATTTGCTTGTATAAAAGATGGGCACAATGGCACTTCCTAAAAGGTGTGTCCAGTCTCCTGTGTTACAGAGGTTTGCTCCAGGGGTTTTTGCTTTTGGCCACTTGTGCTAGTTGCAGCCACCTTGGGCTGTCCAAGAGCTCACGCACAGTGGGCAGCGCACACCAAGAAGCTCCTTTGGTTGTCACTTCAGTTTGCAGAAAAATTATCATCCCAGATCCATTGTACTGAAAGTGAGAGTGCCAACATCACACCGCACAGAGGACAGGTCCCCTAGCTCCCTCTTGGTGACACCCACAAGGTATTCATTGTGTGGTTAGATGAGCTCAGTTTGCTCTACAGCCTGCTCGCAAGTGTTCCACTACTCCTAATGTTTTTCTTTTTATGTTTTTCATTTATGTATTTGGTCTAGGGTCTCACTACACAGCTCAGACTCAGCGATCCTCCTGTTTTCAGTCTCCCCAGCGCTGAGATTACAGGCATGCACCACCATACCCAGACCCGATCACCAGCTCACTGTGCCCGGGGGCAGGCTAGTGTGGCTTGTGGGATCAGGGATCAAACGCTGGTCCTCGTGCTTGCCAAAGCAGGCAATTATTCCACTGAGCTATCTCGGTGGGCCCAATCCTGGTGTTTTTAATCATGCAGTGTTCTTGTCCAGGCATCCTGACACAGTGCTGCTGGATATAGTTACACCATGGATCGAAATTGAGCCTTTCATGGGGCTGGCAA
>NDGM011192001.1:0-10916 GCA_002564305.1 Octomys mimax | reverse complement strand
TGAGACCCTGAACACCCTGTAGACCCTTCCCTAACACACACACACACACACACACACACACACCTTAAAACCAAAATAAAAAAGAGAGGTACTGTTGGAGTAAAGGAATTATAACTTAACCTTGAGGGTTGTATTGACTGCCTGAATTCTTCTAGTTGTACAGGCTTGTTTTGGATGCCCTCGGGTACTCCCTAACTTGTTTATGTTTTCAGTCTGTTGGGAGTGATAATTACTTTGAGCATTAAACTAGGTAATATAAAATAGCTGTAATGTTTGACTCATTATGAGTGATATTAGCTGCTGTTATATTTTTTATAGGAATATTTGAGCTTATCCCAGCATTTATACCATTAATTTCACTTAAAAACAATGGTTTGAGATCCCTCTTTTTGTATTTATTACAAATTGCTTCATTTTATGCTATTCCACACCTTTAAAAAACTATAATAGTATATCTTAGAAATATATCAGAACATAAAGAATTATATCTTTTTCCTGGTGCCTAACATGCTGTTTGTAGATCTATATCATTTAATCATTATCTGTGTTATTTTAATGTTTTTGCTATAAGATTTCATTTTAAATTGAGCATGAAATTACAGATTTTTATTTCAAGTGAAGACAGTGGAGTATATGAACAGTAGAATATCAGAACAGTAAAATATATAAGCATCGTATGATACTGTATGAAGTTTCCCACAAATGCTCATCAAACAGTAATCTTAGAAGTAATAGATTGCAGAGCAGAGGGTTACTTAGCTAGCACCAAATTCAGTAATACTACGTAGTTCCGTAAGCTGTTTTCATTGTAATTTACATTCTTTAATTTAGTGATGCTCAAGAAAGGCTTGACAAATCATTATTTATTTCACTGAGTATGACTGCTTCTCTGATTATTTCTAAAGAGGGAGAGGTAAAGATATGCAGACAAAAGCTTTATTTTAAAAAATAGAATTGTAGGGGCCGGGGAGATGGCTCAGTAGAATAAGCACTTGCCTGGCAAGCGCAAGGGTCTGAGTTCAATCCCCAGTTCTGCCTCCTCCCCCCCAAAAAATTGTATTGAACCTTAGGAAGTGACATACTTAAAAACAAATTATTCTTTTTAATAGGAAATGCTAAAAGATTTAAATCTTGGTGAAATGAAGAGTGGAGTACCAGTGTTAGCAGTGTCCTTAGCATTGGAGGGAAAGGCTAGTCACAGAGAGATGACATCCAAGCTGCTTTCTGACCTCTGTGGGACAGTAATGAGCACAAATGATGTGGAGAAATCATTTGACAAGTTGCTGAAAGACCTACCTGAGTTAGCATTGGACACCCCGAGAGCGCCGCAGGTCTGTGTCATCTTCTTTGGGCTCATTACCTTTCCCCTTTCCACTTAAAACTGTACCATGTGTGGGCTCTTAGTTAATTTTAGTAGAGGAAAGTAGGTCACATGTTTTATCGTACAAAAACAGCTCTCTAACACTTGGGTGTATTTGTCTTAGCTGTTGTACTTTTTTAAAAAATAGTTCTAATGAGACTATAATTTCAATTTTATATCTTCCTCACATTTTACAATAGCTTTTAGGTTGTTATATGTATAGATTTAATATTTTTTACTGTATTCTCTATGTAAATTTTTTATTAGCTACTATGGTACTCAAAAATTTAGGTTATGATTTACTGAACTAATTTTTACTATTAAATAGTTGTAAATACTACTGTTTCCTTTTGTAACTTTGAAAATGTGTATTGCTATTTAGTTATTGAAGTTTAAAAATAATAATTTAGGAATAGAGTGCTGGTAAGGTTATTCCTGGTGCTGCTTCAGGCAGGCTTTCCTGTGGCTGATGGTGGTCTAGCTCATATGTTGAGTTGTGACTCAAAAGAGGACTTTTTCCTCTCCAGTTAACGCATTTGCAAAAAGCAAGACAGGCTGGCAAAACCAGTCATTGTTAAGATTGGACAGTAAGTCTTCCATTCTGCTTTTGATTATCAACATAGCTTGCATTTTTATTTAATTGAAAATGAAATGTGACATATGTACCATCTCATGTGTACTCTTTAACCTACCTCTGTTGTTGGACATTAAAGTTGTTTCAGTTTTTGTTATAATTGTATTAATATACTTTCAAATATTTCCAGACAGCTTTTCTTTAGGATAAATTCTGTTTGCTAGTTTTTTTTAGAAAATCTAGAAGTTGTTTTCTATTTTAGAAAAGAGGTTTCTCTTGATAAGCTATTCCCTTAACGGATGATTTTGATCATATATTAAGTCTTACGCAGTGTGTAAGGCTTTGGGGACTCAGTAGTGAGCAGAACACATGTGGGCCCACCCAGATGGTCTAAGTCAACTTTGCAAGTTAAGATGTGGGAGCACATGCCAACCATAGCCCAGTATACCTCACAGGTGCTGCTGGGCATGGTGGCGCATGTCTGTAGGTCCAGTACTTGAGAAGCTGAGGCAGGAGGATCACTCCAACTTTGAGGCCAGCCTTGGCTACATAGTGTGTTCGACACCAGCCTGACCTTATGTAGCCAGACTGTGTCTCAAAAAATAAAATAAAATGAAACACAAAATAAAAGTAATTCACACATGCTAAAAAGGCATTTTGAATATTTCCACTTATCTTTTAGGGTACTATCGCTCAGCTAGTCTTCATCATTTGTGTGTTTAGAAATTGTGTCCTATTAAAGGTTTGGTTTGGATTTTTATGTAGCTCTCTTTCTTTCTTATTATAGTTGGTTGGCCAATTTATTGCTAGAGCTGTTGGAGATGGAATTTTATGTAATACCTATATTGATAGTTACAAAGGAACTGTAGATTGTGTACAAGCTAGGTAAGTAGTTTTTCTACTTAGAATTTCAAAATAGGGTGAAATTCTATAGGATTCTGTTGAAATGTCACATTAATTATATATTTTGGACAGCTATCACTTGTTTGTATGATTCACTGTTAAAATTGACATGAAACAACTGGAAGAGGACAGAAATATTCTGGCTTTAGCTCACCTGTTGGTTACTGTCATGACAAGCAACCCTTCTCTGACCTCAGTCTCATTATTTATGAAATGAAAGAATTGGTTGTGGAATGTTCTTTAAGGTCATTTTAGGTTCTGACATTCTGAAATTACTGAATGTCCTGTTAAGATGGATAGCAACATAGGACTGTCATTTATAATTTTATTTTGTGTTTTAGCTGTGTATACGTTTTTTCTTAGTCAGAAAAATGTCTTTAATGCTTATTCTTTGGTATAATTCATCTTAAACTCAATGTAATATTTGGGATTTAACACTGCATGGCTTTTCTTCCTAGATACTTAAATTTGGATTTAGCCATGTCTTAGACTACACACTGAATTCATTTCCTAGGGCTACTTCAAGTCATAGTAAAGGTCTCCCAAAGGCATAGATCTAGGTACAAATTAGTTATATGTTAAATATACTTCTTGGTGTAATTATTTTATAACATCTTTTGATTTTTCTTGACCAGAAATGGAAGTAATAGAGCATAAGACTATGAGTGAGAATCCACTTTATTTTGCTACTTTTTAGTTCAAAAAAATTTTTTTAAGGGGAGTTTCAAATTTTATATTGATTTAATATTTATGGAAGTTTTCAGAACATACATTATTTTGTCAGTTTTATCTGTAATTTAGTAAAATTCAGGTGTGTCTATGTGTCAAAATTAAAACCTTGCTTTTTCTGTTTTTATAGAGCTGCTCTTGATAAGGCTACTGTACTGCTGAGTATGTCTAAGGGCGGAAGGCGTAAAGATAGTGTGTGGAGCTCTGGAGGCGGACAGCAGCCTGTCAATCACCTTGTTAAAGAGGTACCTTTTGGGTATTGTTTTTAACCTTAATTTATACATATTCCTGTGAGGGGTAAAAATAGTCTTACAGCTACAAACAGAAAATTTAATACTGTAATTTATTTGAGTTTTATACTGTTTTGCTACAAATTGTACAATAATTTTAATTTTTTTTTCTGTGACTTAAATATGAGACTGTTAAAAGGGCTTTCATGAATACTTAAGACTGTCACAAGGTGAGATGATGCATACCTGTAATCCCAGCTCGTGGAGACTGGGGCAGGAAGATGGCTGTCATACTAGGGTTAAAGCTGGCTTGGACTACAAAACAAAAAAACCAAAAAACCCAAAAATACTGTCTAGGAATTTCTAAGGAATCCCTAGAATCTTTCTTATATCAGTGTTCAAAATTTTTTTATATATGTACCTTTAAAATAAAATTTTTATAAAATATATCTATATGAGCAGTTTGAAACTGGATAATCTCTGGTCAAAAATCATGTTGGCATTTGTGGTGTCACAATTACAGTGTTTTTTAAAAGATAAAAATAGAAAAATTGAAATATAAAAACAGCTAAGATGCTTAAGCACTTAGGCAAGAAAAGAAATGACTATCCAGACTGGAAAGGAAGAAATAAAACCAGCTGTATTTCCATATGGCATCTCTAGGCAGAATATACAAATGAATGCAGAAAATAACTGAAAAAAATTCAAAGTTAAACTATTAACTAATATTTAATTTGATAAGGTTACAAGATAAAAGATCAGTATAAAAATTCAGTCCTATATTTGCAGTAACAATGAATGATATAAAATAACACCTGGGCTTACAGTAGCATCAAAATAAAATACTAAGAAATTAACCAAAGGAATGCAAATCTTGTATGTGAAAAATGTAAAATATTATGTCCAAGCTTAAATAGAAAAGGATCTTATGTTTATGGATTAGAAATTTAAGATTAAGATGGTACAACTCCCCAAAGTTAAGTATTTTGAGAAACTGCCAGACTGATTTATGGTATTTGAATTACCTCTCAGTATAAAAACAGACAAGATAAAAATTGAAATAAAACTACCAGTGTACAATGTGAATTTGAAGTTGAAATTATTTAGATATTCCTTTACATGGAAGGTTAGAGAAAGATTTTTATAAATATTTACATGTTGTAATTCTAAAAAATTATGGAATTTGATGGGGAACATTTTATTTTTGAAACTAACTAATACAATTTATTTATTGATTTGTTCTGAATGCCTTCAGGGCAGGTTTGGCTGGTTTGAGTTCTGGAAATCGAACCACAGCAACCTGAGCCTGACTACTTTGTTGAAGCAGGCACTTAAAGAGCTGAGCTAAAGGGAAGGCCCCCTAACTAATACAATTTAAATAACATTACAGTGATTCATGATCCAAGGCTCATGAATTTAACTTTTTTCAAGGTTCTGATCACAAACTGAATTGGATGATAACTGAATCAAATTTCCACATAAGGTCAACATTGAATCTAACCACTGAATTTGATTCAGTGTCACTATGATAATTATATATTATGAATATTCTGTTTCAGTACTTGAAATTTATTTATTTATTTATTTTTTGTGGTACTGCAGATTGAACTCAGGACCCTGCGCTTGCCAGGCAGGTGCTTATTCTACAGAGTTATCTCCCCCGCCCAAAATTTATTTTCTTAAATCATAATAGGAATTATTCATCAGGATGTATTCCAGTGATTAAATTTTACTTTTTATAAATACACTGTGTAAGTTGGAAGTAGAGGATAGTTAAGACTTTATTTACAGCCAGCATTGATCCTTTGCATATACGAAGGTGATTTTACAGGTGGGTTATGAGGAAAAAAAAAATTTCCTTATTGAAGTGCTGTAGCTGAAAAATTTGCCATTTCTAGAGCCATAGACATTACTTTACAAGTTTGAGTGGGAGAGAGTCAGACTTACATATATAACTGGAAGTTGAATTATTGCTGACAGTGGGTTTCAAATCCACAATTGTTGATAAGAGTGAAACTATACAGAAATCCTAGTCCTGTCTAATAATACCACATTGTCATCTCTAATTTCTGACTTCATTGCAGATCACTGAAGATCATCTTGATAGAAAAGAATTATTTTTTGCCACTTTAAAAATTCGTATCAGACTTTCAGGGAGTGCCCTCTAGTGGCATTTAAAAATCCCTTATTTTCAGTCTGAAGCACGGAAGCAGTCAGTCACAAACCAAGAAGTGTATGTTGGAAATCTGCTTGGCAGGTCCTGGTGACTATTCAGGCACACTGAATCACTGTGTCCACTTTATGATTAGGTACTGTTTAGAAGTTTGAGATGTACTTTATTATGAAAAAAAGTTCTTTTATGTTCTGTGTCCAAGACTGTCCTTTATGTAGCTGAGACTTGCTATTTCACTGTGTAATATATTGCGGTGAGTGTAAGCAAGCAGTGGTGAGCCTACGGCACGCATGTTGCGGCAGGCTGTTGGTATCATTCAGTGCTCCAAAAGGCTCGCCATCACTGCTGTAAATAATCCTTTAAGCAAGCACAAGTTTTAAAAACATACTAATATATTTCAACTTTGCAATTTAATAGATTGATATGCTGCTGAAAGAGTATTTACTCTCTGGAGACATATCTGAAGCTGAGCATTGCCTTAAGGACTTGGAAGTACCTCATTTTCACCACGAGCTTGTATATGAAGTAAGATGTTTTGCCATGCTAAAGAAATTCTTTAAATGTACCTTATTGTGCCCCAGTGATTTAGTGCTTTAGTAATGTTTTTTAAAAAAAATATTTGGCTCAGCAGATAAAAGCACCTGGAAGCAGGTGCAGGGGTTAGGGGTTGGATCCCTGGGCCTGCCATGCAGGCCCCACCCTTGGGACGCACTGAGATGGTGAATGAGACTGGGCGTGGTGGTGTCCGTCTGTAAACAGAATCACTAAGAGTCCAACCTAGTAGTAAGACCCTGAACACCCTAACACCCTATAGACCTGTTCCTAAAATACAAAAAAAAAAAAATTAAGAAAATGATTTTAAAGTTATCATAAAATGATATTATTTGGTACGTAATTAATCAGAATTAGAGGAAAAATTTGATACACTTGTAGGAGCCGTTTCTTTTTTGAATTATTCTTTCAATTTTTAGGCTATTATAATGGTTTTAGAATCAACTGGAGAAAGTACATTCAAGATGATTTTGGATTTATTAAAATCACTTTGGAAATCTTCTACCATTACTATAGATCAAATGAAAAGAGTAAGTGTAACATTTTGAATAATTTTAAGGCTTATACTGTAATATATTGAATAAAGATTTTGAATTGTCAAGGAAAATCTCTTTTAGGTGTGTTTAATATTCTCGGCTGTTTAATATCCTTGGCTGTAGGTTTTGTTTTTCTTTATGGCTGTGTTTGAAATTTAAAACTCTTGCTATCATTTCTTGGAAAGACATACTGCAGCATTTTTCTCTTTTGGCCTATTTTTAAAAAATGTGTTCTACTTCAGGAATTCAGTTTTGAAGATACACATGTAGAGAAAAACACCAGTCTCTAACAAATTATACTTGTTTCATATTTAAAATTTTACATATTGTTGAAATGATGTATGACATTTGCTTTGTAATTTTAAAAAGGTTGTAGGTGTTAAGGAGTAGATGAGGAATTTGTCTGTCTGCTGTTGGTCTGCAGCTGTTTTGAAAGTTTTAAAGAGACCATATAATAACTACTGCTGTACTTTAAGGGCTCAGATCTGATTTGTTTGATCATATGCACATTTGACCTTAAATATAATGGATATTGTAATGATGGATTGTTTCATGGTGTGTATTTTATATCAGTTAATGATTCTATGCATAATTTCATTGTTACAGGGTTATGAGAGAATTTACAATGAAATTCCTGACATTAATCTGGATGTTCCACATTCATACTCTGTGCTTGAGAGATTTGTAGAAGAATCTTGTCAGGCTGGAATAATTTCAAAACAACTCCGAGATCTTTGTCCTTCAAGGTACTTTATTTAAATGATACTTTCTCAGTGTACAGTACTGGATGAGATACTTAGGCAGACTATGCTATATAGTTTTCTGTCATTCCAGCTGTAAGAAAAATACTGTATCTTCCCTGATGTGACTAGAGCAAGAATCACCTATTTTGAGTTTATGGAGAAACAGGAGTGAAGCTTGTTTTGCTCCCTAGTAAATGTGTACAGGACTACCTCATGAATGTCCAATTCATTTAAGGAAATTAATTTTGTGCAGTAATTCTGTGTGTGAGGCTCTGTTTAAAGTCGTTTCAGTGTAGGTATTAATAACCAGTAAGATAGAAAATTGAAGCTTATAGGGTTTAATGTACTTTTTCTAAGTTCAGACATGGTAGAGGCCAAGTATGAATTCAGAATTTTTTGGCTTCAAATATGCTAGGATTTTTTTTTCCCATACTCTGGCTTTGTTTCCTCATAAGATGGAGAACAGGGCTATTAGAAAATATGTGCAAATGGGCATATGTGTATACACAGGAGTGCTTTTCCTTCTTTTCTTTTTTTAAAATGTATTTAGTACAGTGTCTACAGGGTCTCACTATGTAGATTGGACTCGTAGTGATTCTCCTGTTTCCAGCCTCCTAAGCACTGGGATTACGGGCATGTGCCACAATGCCCAGTCTCAAATCACTGTCTCATTGTGCCCTGGGGGCGGGGCCGGCACTGCATGCTGGATTGAACCCCAGCTGCTGTGCCTTGCCAGGAGTGCTTTTCTTTGGAGATAATTTGTATCACTAGGATGTAAGACTTTGTTGATAATTCTTACAATGTAAAAATAATGTAATTCTTAATGATAGTTCTTATAATAAGGATAAACAGTTAAATTTGCTTTATGAACATTTTAAGTAATTTTTTATTCTGAAAACTTTAAATTGAGTATTTTTATTTAACTGCAATGTGAAAGTCAAATCTCTCAAAATATTTCTTGAGTACGATTCCTGATGCTTTACAAAGCTTTGAAGTCATTAAGACTGAAGGGCAACAGTGCAAGATTAATGGCTTTGACAGAAATGTGTGGAAACGTAGACCTTGGCTTGGTGGTGGTACCATTTACGTGCTGATGTGCCAAGTGGAATTCCTGAGTGAAATGCCCTGTCTTTTGCAAGGCTGCTTGCTGTTGACAGCTTCATTCCTCACCTGGTCTCAAAGCCTTTATCTTCAAGAAAATTATGTGATTTCCACTTTGCCATAGTGAGTTTCAAAAAGGGTCAATATCCCTTTGGCTTAAAATTTTCAGCTTCTGTTTGAAAGTCTAATGATATCTTATTGTGGCTTTATTCAGAATGAGGGTCATTTGAGATGTAGATTTTCAGTGTACATCAGACAAATTTGACTTTTGTCAATTTTGCTTATTTGGGTGAAGTGCATAATTGTATGTGATGTTACAGCGTGTTGGTCTGGTAAGATATTAAGGGGTAATTCTGTACCAGCTGTTTCCCCTGGGCTCTTGTTGCTACCTGTATAGTACACCTAGAGTGTTTTAACATTGTAGGGGAGGCCTTCGTGAGCTTGAAATAGTAAAAATCCCAGGTAGAACCCAGGCTAGAATTAACTGTATTCTAAATTATTTTTCCATATTCAGTTAATGGCTTTCTATAGCTGATAAGTTTTAAAATTGTTAAACATGGAACTTACCAAACTGGAACCTATCATAGCTCCAGTTTGCATAATTCTCATGTTACTGTTTCATATGTGGCTTATTACTTAACTTTCAAACAATGATGTGGTAGAAATGATTAAGCTTTTGTTTAAAATATTGCTCAGATTTGCTGTTCATTTGACACTTTGTGTGAAGATGTGCTAGAGAAAAATGTCTTTTCTCAAAAAAATTGAGATGCTGTATCATTTTCTTAAAAGTTTTCAATCCAATTGCATAACCCCAAATTGCCAAGCTTTCAATTTTTAATTGAATAACAGAATTTGTTTTTATATTTTTGTTCTTTTCATTACAGGGGCAGAAAGCGTTTTGTAAGTGAAGGAGATGGAGGTCGTCTCAAACCAGAGAGCTACTGAATATAACAACTCTTGCAGTCTTAGGTGTTATAAAAATATATATCTGAATTGTAGGAGTTGTTAGCACAGTTTTTTTTATTTTAGCACTTGTTTTGGGTACAAGGCTTTCTGAAATTTTATAAATTTTGGGGGAATTTTTAAAAAGTTTTCTTTTTCTTTTTCTTTTTTTTTTTGAGGGTGGAAAGGAAAGAGAAAAGTAACCACTTAAGTGGAATATTCTAATAAGCTACCTTTTGTATAAGTGCCATGTTTATGACCTAATCATTCCAAGTTTTGCATTGATGTCTGACTGCCACTCTTTTCTTTCAAGGACAGTGTTTTTTGTAGTAAAATCACTGGTTTTTACAAAGCTTTATTTAGGGGGTAAAGTTAAGCTGCTAAACCCCATGTTGGCTGCTGCTGTCGAAATACTGTGCTTTGGGAGTATATTAAAAAAAAAATTGTCTTAAAAGAATTTTTAAAAAAATGAGTCATGAGACTTACTCATCTTTCCAGGGAACATATTGATTGGTCTTAAAGACTAGACAGTTAAGTAAATGGTGGCTGGAACATCTATTTTTTTACAAAACTGGAAAAATGAACCTGGTTCTGCAAGAATGTACAACAAAATAAAACATGTGAAGCAGTGGTGATTCTTTGTTTGGAGTACACTTATTTGAAGTCTTTCAAAAACGTTTAAATTATTTCCCCTACCATGGTAGTAGGCCCTGAATACCATCCCAGCATTGCAAAAAGCAAAACATAAAACTTAAACTTCATATGTCACTTAAACTGTATAAGGAAGGACCTTTGAACCTAATGGTAACACAGGCTGCAATCTTCTTTCTTGCAGACTTTTAAGCTAAAAACAGCTTAAAAACTTCTTGTAATATTACACTGGGAGAAATACATTTCCTTAACTCTTATTTATTGATATGACTAGAGCTTAGCTTCCATTATCTTTAAACTGTATTACTAATGATTAGTGTTACAAAGTTTTTTTCTCCGGGTTCTCAAAGCTTTATGTTTAACTAGTGCCTCAGAAAATACTATCAATGAATAATAGTAACCTAATGAATGATTATATTACT